>OX596290.1:18053799-18146299 GCA_951394225.1 Harpalus rufipes | reverse complement strand
AAGTGAAATAGAGACTTCCGGTTTTAAAATTAGAATTCGGGGGGTTGTTTTCTATATATTTTGAAAGTTACTGTAATGTTGATAGAATTTTCAGTTATGTTTATTCCATAAAAAATGCTTTTCTATAGGAAATTTTATATTTAGTGCTCAGTAACTCAGAAACTAAGCAAGATAGTAACTTTTTCGTTTCTAATATAAATTCAGCATGCATTTGTCTACATACCTGCAAATTTTCAAAGTTACTGAAATTTTGATAGAATTTTCAGCTATGTTTATTAAATTTGAAATTTAGAGCTCCATATCTCTGAAACTAAGCAAGATAGGAACTTTTACCTCACTATCATAAATTCAGTATGCATTTCTCTTTATACCTGCAATTTTTCAAAGTTACTGAAATGTTAATTGAATTTTCAGCTATGTTTATTCCATAATAAATGCTTTTCTGTAGGAAATTTTAAATTTAGAGCTCCATATCTCTGAAACTATGCAAGATAGGAACTTTTACGTTCCTAATATAAATTCAGCATGCATTTCTCTATATACTTGCAAATTTTCAAAGTTACTGAAATGTTGGTAAAATTTTCAGCTATGCTTATTTCAAAATAAATGCTTCTCTATCGGAAATTTGAAATTTAGAGTTCAATATCTCTGCAACTAAGCAAGATAGGAACTTTTACGTTTCTAATATCAATTCAGCATGCATTTGTCTATAAATAATATAATGTTGACAAATAATTTGCTATAGGAAATTTAAACTTTACATATTAATATAAAGAACGGTATTATAAGTACAGATAAACACAAATTTCACAAACAATAAATAAGGTATAAACATGTAGAATTTTTATTAACAAATATTTTTTTTTACAGGTGACAGCAATTCTGACGTTGTGGTGTTAAGAAGCCCGGACATGGCGGCTTGGAGATCCCGTTCGTGAGTCTGCAGTATTTTGGGGCTTCTTTCCGGATCCGGTGGGCTTCATTTCGTTGCCAGGATTACGAAATCATCTTCTGCGGTATCATGAAGTCGTGAACCAGTTCGCCTGATGCCGGACATCATATTCTGTAAGATAAGAATGTGAGTTTAAACTGTATATTAATATTTCCCTTAACTTTGTCATGCAATATAGTTTCACTTGTTTATTCAACACTCTACATGGATACACATAGCGACATTCTGTTTTCAGTCCAGTGGTTTAGAAGTTACAGAGCGTTAAGGACACGTAATTTATTTAAATTTTTAATGAATTCTGTCTTGCGCCCATATTTTGAATATTTACTTGTCACACCTAAACGGTTAAAATAGCGATTTTCTATTTGAAAATTTAGAATCTACATGAAATTCACTATAAAACACGTCCGGCAATATTTTTTTCAGTCGAGTGGTTTAGGAGTTACAGAGCGTTAAAGACAGACGTAATTTATTTAAATTTTTAATAAATTCTGTCATACGCCCATATTTTGAATATTTACTTGTCACACCTAAACGGTTAAAGATAGCAATTTTTTGATTGAAAATTTAGAATCCACATGAAATTTTTTGTAAAATGCGTCTGACACTATTTTTGCAGTTGAGTGGTTTAGGAGTTACAGAGCGTTAAAGACAGACGTAATTCATTTAAATTTTTAATAAACTCTGTCATACGCCCATATTTTGAATATTTACTTGTCACACCTAAACGGTTAAAGATAGCGATTTTCTGTTTAAAAAATTAGAATCTACATGAAATTTTCTATACAATACGTCTGACAGTATTTTTTCAGTCAGGTGGTTTAGGAGTTACAGAGCGTTAAAGACAGACATAATTTATTAAATTTTTTAATAAATTCTGTCATGCGCCCATATTTTGAATATTTAGTTGTCACACCTAAACGGTTAAAGATAGCGATTTTCTGTTTGAAAATTTAGAATTTACATGAAATTTTGTATGAAATACGTCTAACAGTATTTTTTCAGTCGAGTGGTTTAGGAGTTACAGAGCGTTAAAGACAGACATAATTTATTAAATTTTTTAATAAATTCTGTCATGCGCCCATATTTTGAATATTTACTTGTCACACCTAAACGGTTAAAGATAGCGATTTTCTGTTTGAAAATTTAGAAGCTACATGAAATTTTCTATAAAAAACATCGAACAGTATTTTTTCAGTCGAGTGGTTTAGGAGTTACAGAGCGTTAAAGACAGACATAATTTATTAAATTTTTTAATAAATTCTGTCATGCGCCCATATTTTGAATATTTAGTTGTCACACCTAAACGGTTAATGATAGCGATTTTCTGTTTGAAAATTTAGAATCTACATGAAATTTTGTATAAAATACATCTGAAACTATTTTTGCAGTTGAGTGGTTTAAGAGTTACAGAGCGTTAAAGACAGACATAATTTATTAAATTTTTTAATAAATTCTGTCATGCGCCCATATTTTGAATATTTAGTTGTCACACCTAAACGGTTAATGATAGCGATTTTCTGTTTGAAAATTTAGAATCTACATGAAATTTTGTATAAAATACATCTGAAACTATTTTTGCAGTTGAGTGGTTTAGGAGTTACAGAGCGTTAAAGACAGACATAATTTATTAAATTTTTTAATAAGTTCTGTCATGCGCCCATATTTTGAATATTTACTTGTCACACCTAAACGGTTAAAATAGCGATTTTCTATTTGAAAATTTAGAATCTACATGAAATTCACTATAAAACACGTCCGGCAATATTTTTTTCAGTCGAGTGGTTTAGGAGTTACAGAGCGTTAAAACAGACGTAATTTATTTAAATTTTTAATAAATTCTGTCATACGCCCATATTTTGAATATTTACTTGTCACACCTAAACGGTTAAAGATAGCAATTTTTTGATTGAAAATTTAGAATCCACATGAAATTTTTTGTAAAATGCGTCTGACACTATTTTTGCAGTTGAGTGGTTTAGGAGTTACAGAGCGTTAAAGACAGACGTAATTCATTTAAATTTTTAATAAATTCTGTCATGCGCCCATATTTTGAATATTTAGTTGTCACACCTAAACGGTTAATGATAGCGATTTTCTGTTTGAAAATTTAGAATCTACATGAAATTTTGTATAAAATACGTCTGACAGTATTTTTTCAGTCGAGTGGTTTAGGAGTTACAAAGTGTTAAAGACAGACATAATTTATTAAATTTTTTAATAACTTCTGTCATGCGCCCATATTTTGAATATTTAGTTGTCACACCTAAACGGTTAATGATAGCGATTTTCTGTTTGAAAATTTAGAATCTACATGAAATTTTGTATAAAATACTTCTGACAGTATTTTTTCAGTCGAGTGGTTTAGGAGTTACAGACCGTTAAAGACAGACATAATTTATTAATTTTTTTAATAAATTCTGTCATGCGCCCATATTTTGAATATTTAGTTGTCACACCTAAACGGTTAATGATAGCGATTTTCTGTTTGAAAATTTAGAATCTACATGAAATTTTGTATAAAATACGTCTGACAGTATTTTTTCAGTTGAGTGGTTTAGGAGTTACAGAGCGTTAAAGACAGACATAATTTATTAAATTTTTTAATAAATTCTGTCATGCGCCCATATTTTGAATATTTACTTGTCACACCTAAACGATTAAAGATAGCGATTTTCTGTTTGAAAATTTAAAAGCTACATGAAATTTTCTATAAAAAACATCGAACAGTATTTTTTCAGTCGAGTGGTTTAGGAGTTACAGAGCGTTAAAGACAGACATAATTTATTAATTTTTTTAATAAATTCTGTCATGCGCCCATATTTTAAATATTTAGTTGTCACACCTAAACGGTTAATGGTAGCGATTTTCTGTTTGAAAATTTAGAATCTACATGAAATTTTGTATAAAATACTTCTGACAGTATTTTTTCAGTCGAGTGGTTTAGGAGTTACAGACCGTTAAAGACAGACATAATTTATTAATTTTTTTAATAAATTCTGTCATGCGCCCATATTTTGAATATTTAGTTGTCACACCTAAACGGTTAATGATAGCGATTTTCTGTTTGAAAATTTAGAATCTACATGAAATTTTGTATAAAATACGTCTGACAGTATTTTTTCAGTTGAGTGGTTTAGGAGTTACAGAGCGTTAAAGACAGACATAATTTATTAAATTTTTTAATAAATTCTGTCATGCGCCCATATTTTGAATATTTACTTGTCACACCTAAACGATTAAAGATAGCGATTTTCTGTTTGAAAATTTAAAAGCTACATGAAATTTTCTATAAAAAACATCGAACAGTATTTTTTCAGTCGAGTGGTTTAGGAGTTACAGAGCGTTAAAGACAGACATAATTTATTAAATTTTTTAATAAATTCTGTCATGCGCCCATATTTTAAATATTTAGTTGTCACACCTAAACGGTTAATGGTAGCGATTTTCTGTTTGAAAATTTAGAATCTACATGAAATTTTGTATAAAATACTTCTGACAGTATTTTTTCAGTCGAGTGGTTTAGGAGTTACAGACCGTTAAAGACAGACATAATTTATTAATTTTTTTAATAAATTCTGTCATGCGCCCATATTTTGAATATTTAGTTGTCACACCTAAACGGTTAATGATAGCGATTTTCTGTTTGAAAATTTAGAATCTACATGAAATTTTGTATAAAATACGTCTGACAGTATTTTTTCAGTTGAGTGGTTTAGGAGTTACAGAGCGTTAAAGACAGATGTAATTTATTAAAAAAATTAATAAATTCTGTCATACGCCCATATTTTGAATATTTACTTGTCACACGTAAGCGGTTACAGATAGCGATTTTCAGTTTGAAAATTTAGAATCTACATGAAATTTTGTGTAAAATTCGTCTGACAGTATTTTTTCAGTTGAGTGGTTTAGGAGTTACAGAGCGTTAAAAATAGACATAATTTATATAAATTTTTAATATTAATTAATTTAGAAACTTACTATGAATAAATGAGTACCTTAAGTATAACTCCATCTTGAAGGTGTCCCCATGTTTTTTCGTAGCTCCACGAATTCGTCCCCATAGGTGCAGTACACGAGCACATCACACACACTTCTATTCACCAGCACTGTAAAATATTTTATGTAACGGTCAGGCATTAGATAATAATCAAAATATTGTAGTCAATAACTAAAATGTTCATTAACGATAATTGATTTCTGTGTATTAAATAACATGTTGGCTACCTTATAATATTTTTTGAAATTATATTTGTAAGCAAGAACTATGGACTACCCACGAAATATAATTTATGAACTTTAGGGTTGACAGAAAGGGTGATATTCATTGCTGAAAAGTTTTCAGTTGTTTGTTCAAGGTCAAATCTCAAAAGGAAATTTCAGCTTTCGGAATTAATATTTCTGAAACTAAGAAAGATAGGGGCTTATAAGTTTTAAATATGAATTCAGCATGTATTTCTTTATGAATAGGCCAATTTTCAGTATTGCTGAAATGCTGAAACAATTTTCAATTGTGTTTGTTTAAAGATAAATAATTTTCTATAGGAAACTTTAACTATAGGGATCAATATCTGTGAAACTAAACATGATAGGAAGTTATACTTTTTAATTGAGAATTCCAGCATGCATTTCCTTACAACAAGCTAATTTTTTACATACGTTAGTTAACAATATTAAAAGTCGAGTGGTTTGGGAGTTACATAGCGGTAAAACAAATGTGTTTTAATTAAATTTTCTCTGAACTAGTTTCATATTTTTATTTATCATACATACTCGAATAAAAATAGCAAATCAGGATTTACAAATTTAGATTTTACATAAAATTCATTATTAGGGACACGGAAAACACTATTTTGTCTGTCCAGTGGTTTATAAAAATGTAAATGTAATACAAAAAAATTCATACTTACATGTAAAAATGGCTAATTTTCGTAGTATATCATCCGCTATTACTCCAATACTTAAAAGTATTATCTTTGACGATTTCCACAGACTAGAATACACTTTGTAGAAACATTATGTAACACTCACACCATTAAGAATAATATTTATAACACTTGGTATTAATAAAACAATATACTACACTTTTATGAACAATTACACTAAATACGTTTTTACCTCTCGCTAAGAGAGGTATTGCATTCATGCTAAAAATCGCATATCCAGATTTTATTGAATAAGCACGTTTTAAGGTCCCTACAATCCGATTTTAACATTTTTACGATGATGTCTGTGTGTGTGTGTGTGTGTGTGTGTGGATGTGTGTGTGTGTGTGTGTGTGTGTGTGGGATGTTGGAAGGACGGTTACTCAAAAACTATAAGACTTAAAATTTGTTTAACAACGTATTTCCCAATCGGACATTCCCGGGAAGATCTGAAAAGGTTTTGGTAACAATTGGACAACCGGAAGTAGAAGATTCTTGAAAAAAAATCTTCTAAATATTATTTTTTGAAAATTTTTCTTGATAATATTAAAGAAAAATAAATTCTCTTTCTGATACATAATGTTTTGGTAACAATTGGACAACCGGAAGTAGAAGATTCTTGAAAAAAAATCTTCTAAATATTATTTTTTGAAAATTTTTCTTGATAATATTAAAGAAAAATAAATTCTCTTTCTGATACATTTAAATATTTTTATACATATTTTATAGATTTAGAGATAAAAGGAATATAATATATAAAATAATGTTGTAATTAATTTTACAACCGAAAGGATGCCATGAAAAATAGTTGATAATTTAAATTATTTGTAACTGACAGATAAATGTCAGTGTCAGAAATAATGAGTAATGAATTAAAAATGTACTTGGAGAATCCCTTAGTTCTTGATCTGTGACTATTATGGAGATGACAAGTCTAGGTTGAAGGACTTAAATTTGTTTCAAACATTATGGGACAATGTACACCAGTACTGTAGACTAGAGTAACTTTGAATTGCGAAAAAGCTATCAAATTCTTCTCAAGTAAGTTGTAAATATTGACAAAATTACACATCGATATAAGAATAATCGGAGTGCAATCTATCCGTCACTTTATTAAAAGGAATTAGTGTTATTTAGATATAACAAGTATGAAAAAATAAAATGTAAAAGAAGATATGTAAGAATAGATGCACAATCCAGATATATACATTTTAGACCGCCCAAAATTAATGTTTTTACTAGAAGAATATGAAGAGAAAGTAAACAAAGTTGTTCGAATTGAAAATTGCTGTTACCAGCCTAATATTTATATATGGTAAACTCTACTTTGTAATTTATTGTAACATAATTTATGGTAAATATCTTTATGTTGAGACATGCTATTATTGAATAATAAAGAAGTTTATACGTCATAGATTTATATGAATATATTATTTGTATTTATAAAAATATTCTTTGCTTTATGCATACAGCCAGGTAAAATATACGGCGAGAGGTTATGTGCTGGCCACATCAGATTTTTTTTTTTTAATATACAGCAACCGTATAGTAAACTAACACTCACGATAATAAAATTTTGACTGAGGATTAAATAATAAACACCAATAGGCGAGCAGAGACTTATTCAACATTTTTAAATAATTAAAATTTTAATAATCAAAAATACATTGTATAAATTAAAAACAGATTTTGAATATTTAAATTTTATTGTAAATAATAATCTATAAATATTTAAATTTAGTTCATTATTAACTTATTAAATTTAGATTGATTTTCACAAATTTAAACAATTCTAAAACTATTTAAAATTATTTAATTAATTTTAAGAAAGTTAAAGGGTAAATCTAATATTTTCAAATATATATCGCGAACTATAAGTGGTAGTAAAGAACGATTGCAATAAAAATTACTGTTTTTCATTTACTACACTATCACAATACACGAATATTCACAAGCACCCCATGTTCACTGCACCAGAGTCTAAAAAGAACTGAAGTCTTCATTTAAAAAACATAATATTAATATTATCATGTAATACCCCCACTATAATTAAGTGTTTATTTATTATGTCTTCTGTACTTTGCCGCTCAAAATAAACAATGTTTATGTTTGTTTACAGGTTCAGCGAAGGGCCTACTATACCCAGCGATAGGATACGGTAACTACAACACTAGACGAAGATAATATATGATTTTTATAAGAATAAATAAATAAAAGAGTCGTTTATTTACCTTTCCTATGTAATAACAAAAGAGACAGGGAAATATCCAAATTTTTAAAGATTTTTCCGAATTTTCCTATCCTATCCTTTAGTACTAAGTTCTCTAGGTACGAAAATAACCATCCGATAGGAGTTCGCCCTTTTATAAAGGGCTAAGGGCTTATCTGAGCCCTTAGGGAAAATCAGGCCACGGATTTCAATTTTGCAGATCCAAGTAAGTTTAACAACATTTATCCGGTCTTTCTAGCCCTTTTAGTTCAGGAATTAGCGTAGGCCCTTCGCCACAAATTTGAAGGGCAAATATATTGTAAACCAGAGGGTTTTCATCAATTCTGTGCAAACCAATGGGAAGCGCGTGTTCAAATCCTTCCGATACGCTATTTTCCGGCCCTTTAGCCCTTTTAATTAACGAATTTAAGCATTAAACCCTTCGGAAAACTTTAAGGGTCCGTATCTTGGAAACGGCTGGGTTTTCAGCGATTTCCTTGAAATTTCGCGTTCCCTTAGCATCCTTTGAAATGTCGGGGTCGTAGAAAAACATACTGAAGTTTCAAGGGCGTAGGGCCAAGGGTTTAAAAATCGCTTAATTAAAATTTGACAGCTTCGTTCTTAACAAAAATTGAAACATTTCAATTAGCCTTTAAATAAATAAAATTGTTTGTAACTCCGAAACTATTATGGCTAGAAGGGTGAAAAAATTACAGTAATTTCGACACATAGATTACGAATCTGCAGTCAGATTTTACCAAATGGCTTATTTAAAGGGCGAAGGGCTTAAACCGGCCCTTAGAAAAAAACTGACCTTGGAATCGTGTTCTACGGGTCGAAATTAGCCTAATAAAAATTTTCCCGCCCTTCTAGCTCTTTTAATAACAAAGTTAGCGAATGCCCTTCGCCATAAACTTCAGGGCTAAGAATGTTGTAAACTGAAGGGTTTTCAATAATTCTGCGCAGGCCAATCGAAAGGGCATGTTCAAATATCCCAGATACGCTATTTTCCACCCCATTAGCCCTTCAAATAGACAAATTATAGCTATAACCCTTCGGAAAACTTTAAGGGCTCGTATCTCGGAAACGGCTGGGATTTCAGCGATTTCCTTGAAATTTCGCGTTCCCTTAGCATCCTTTGAAATGTCGGGGTCGTAGAACAACATATTTAAGTTTCAAGGGCGTAGGGCCAAGGGTTTCAAAATCGCCTAATTGAAATTTGACAGCTTTTAATTGAAACATTTCGATTCAAAACGCAACACCACACTAAATAAGAAAAATGGACTGTATCTCTGAAACTATTAGGATTAGAAATGCGAAACAAATTCTATTATACTAATTTCGATCCGTAGATTACGAATCCGAAGTCAGATTTTTCCTAAGGGCTAATTTAAATTCGACAGCTTTTTTTAAAAACAATTATTAATACGCATAATGTAGTTCTTATAATTCTCTGTTGTCCCAATTAATCGGAATCAATTGTATATACTTCCCTGTCTCTTTGTTGTGGTATTTTCCTCTGGAATAAATAAGGGGTTGTTAAATAAAAACGTGTATTAGTTTAAATATTTTTTATTGTTTATTTGTAATACATTGTTGTCTTTATTATGTTCTTAGCCTAAATTGTATTTTTGATTCTTATTCTATGTATTTTATATATAAATATACATACCCTTGTTCTGCAAATTAGAAATAGGGATGTTTAAATAATTGTTTGCATAAATTTTACTTGTATTTATTATTTATTTGTATTTATTGTTGTCTTTATTATGTTTATAGCTTAAATTGTATTTTTAATTCTTATTCTTTGTATTTTATATATAAATATACTTACCCTTGTTCTGCAAATTAAAAATAGGGATGTTTAAATAATAGTTTGTACTTGTATTTATTGTTTATTTGTATCTTACATTGTTGTATTTCATGTAAACTATCTTAATCTACAATATTTTATACAATAAAATATAAATTAATATATAATTTGTCTATTTTTTTATTCCTTCTACTTATGGGATGAATTCTGTAAAATTTTAAATCCCTATACGTATATAGTTCTTCAAACGACCGTTAGATGGCAGCACCTGTCGGAAAGCATTACGTCTAAAATAAAATAAGGCCGTGTTTATTCATACGTACATACAGGATTCTAAATAGTTCTGATAATGGCCGTTAGGGGGCAGCACCTGCTTGCGGTAAACTCAAAAAAATCATTAGTTGGACCGGTTGGACATATATTTCAGGGTCTAAAGATGGGCAGCGGATACAAGGATATTATAATTCACCTCGTAATGATAACGAATAAAAAACAATTGCGAAAAAATGTATGATTCTTTTTATATTTTGGCAATTTTCAGTTATTTTGATGTATTAACAATTGCAACGTGCCGTTTTAAAAACTAGATACGTACAGGGACTTAGAAAAACATCATTTTGCAGGTATTAGAAGCAGATACATGGATGCGACTTGTAAGCCGTAATTCAAAATGGACATAACATCCCATTTTTAATTAGTCTAAACACTAAGGGCTATTGAAAATTATGTATGTACGTCGTTATGTACACAAAAAAATATTTTTTGGACGGTTTTACTCTTTGATTAACGACAGGTGCTGCCACCTTGTGGCCATTTTAAAAACTACATACGTGTAAGGACTTAGAAAAAAAATCAAGTTTTTTAATATAAAAATATATTTGTATTATAAGAAATTACAACACTATCTTGTAAAAATTATTTTATTTTTCATTTATTATTAAAGTTTATTGCCATTATTACAAAGGGTTGTTTGACAGTCATAAATTGTTAACAGATTTGTTAACAAATTTAGTAACAATTATGAACAGAAATAATATAACAAATGATTCGTAAAAGATTTTGAGTTTAAAAATTCTGTTCATAATTATTTCCTACTAAATTTATTAACAAATCTATTAAAAATTTATAAAAGTGTCACACAGGGTTTAGTTATAAAACTAAAACATTTGTTACCCTATAAATTGTCATTATTATGGTTATTTTATTTGTTATTAATTATTTTGCATCTTTATTCTGCAAATAAAAGTTTATCTGGAGATTTAACTTTTATTTACAGAGTAAAGATGTAAAATAATTAACAACAAATAATACAACCATAATAATTGTATTTGGTAACAAACATTTTAGTTTTACAACTGATACGAAACTCTAAGTTAATATAACATACTTTTAGACTAAAACAGCCCAAATATACATATAATACATATATTAGAGTTCCGTTTACAATACTTATAGACTAATTTAACAAATTAAAAGTTGGGGTCCCCAAATAAGATTCCTTGTCCCCATTGTTAAAGGTGCAAGATTTCTTATTCAGTTTAAGAACATTTTCGAAGCTTCATATTAACTATATTATATATTTTTTTGGTTTTACCACCCAACCTCCCACTTACCAAAATATATAATATTTCATACAAAGCTTCGTTTACAATACTTAAAAATCTAACTTTGCCCTGACCGCGTCAAAATACTTAATAATAATAACATTTTTTACTAAAACTACCTAACTTTAAAACTGATGTGATGGGTTTAAATAAAAATAAACCAAATTAAAAGATTGTTTTATTGTGCAAACATTTTACAGAAGTCTTTATGAAGAGGAAGGCATGGTCTGCGTCACCAAACGGCACTGCAATCTCGAAGATAGCGGCTGGGCTGTTCGGAATTCGTCTAGTTTAAAACTATATTAAAACTAAAAACAAAACTCTTTATTTAATAACTGGTATATATAGGGAGACACCACCCTCATGCTAAACCCACGCTCCCTACATATACCATTTATTAAATAAATACAATTCCGTATACAATAATACCTTATAATCTAACTTAAACTATTGTAGTTTCCCCCCAAATTAAGTTTATGAAGTGCGCAAAAAATCCTATCTTACGTTAATATTTTTTTAAAACAAAAGCAAATCTAAAAATGGTAAGTTACGTTAATTTTCTCTCTCTCAAAAAGCAAAAACAACCCTTGCCTATCTTATATCTAAGCTATCTTATATGTCTACGAAAGCTATCTTATATTTAGACTATGCTAAGCTAAGATGAAGTGAGAGAGAGATATACGAGCTAAGACAAAAAGTGAGGACGCCGGAATGGCCCTCACAAGTGGTTTACGATGGGATTAAGCCGACCCAACGCGATCCCCATGGATTTACAGCCTACAACGCGAGCTAATTAAGGACAAGGGAAGCAATTATGATTATTCCTCGGCTTGGATGCAATAAAGAGCTACTCCCGATGGCATCGCCCGGCCATTCCCGATACACCTATCACCGAACGCGGTCAACCCGTGTGCTCAAACAAAGTTAAATGAAAGAAAAACTTTATTTTGTCTTTAATTATTCGTTGCCATTAAAATTAAACGATGATTACGTTGCCTCCGGATGAGGAGAGCACATAACGCCATAAGAAAGCTTTCTGTGTAAGCATTCAGGTTTGTTTAAAACTTTTCTCATTTGAGTCTAGCGGTTAAAGCGTCCAATCTAGAGCAGCGGCCAGTACGAACGATGGTCAGCACTGGTACAAAAGAATTAAACTGTCCCTAGAAACATTCACACAAGTATGAAGCGATCCACCAGAATATAGGTTTCACATGGCGTTGTGAATGCTATACATATCAGTCCACTCAATTATGGAAATCGCGCACGAATCCTGCCTAATCATCCCACTAACCGTGATATTAATAATAAAAATAAGGAAACCCGAACCCACAAACAAGTTTCGAATCTCACACCCCCTACTTCCTGATTCTCTCACCATTCGACAGCAAGCATGCCCCGACACACCAATTCATTCAATTTTTTTTTTCACATTCACTCTCCCTAGATGCCGTCTGGGCAATCAAAACGCACGATTTTATGATGAATTATCGGTAGGGAATGCACTTCAACTTTATCAATTTATTTTTAAATTTTTTAAAGAAAACGCGTGTTTGCTCAACGGCGCGATGAGCCAAAGTTTAATTAAGACCTGAAAATACATTTCAAAGAACTTAAAACTAAACTACTCAAAAGTGAATAGGTATATTACAAAAAAATTTATTTATAAGAGCTAACTATTACTTATGTTTATCTGTGTCAATATTTAAACGAAAAAGTAATTTTAAATCCCTATTCACTTTTGAGTAGTACAATTTATAATCTAATATTATTCTAATCTTCTTGATGTCCAATTCCTGAAAGATATATGCTAATCATATGGTCCCATATATTTATTTTATTGATAAACAGTCGACATTTTAATTTTAAATTGTTTGAAATTTATACAGACATTCATGAAAGTTATATTTCTTTCAAGGTAGTACTCAAAATCGAATTTGAGTACAAGATAATATTTAGACATTTATAATAGTCATATTTCATTGACTAAGTTCTCATGGTTGAATATGAGAACAAGTTAATATTTAGGCATATAGTCATAATTCTTTGACTATAAATTCTCATGGTTGAGTATGAGAACAAAATATTTTTAAAAAAATAAAGATTCCTACCAGTTCATCCATTAATGGACCGGCTACGTCGTAGATTTGTCTGGTGCTTAGCTATCCCTTCCAAGATCCTTGAACTTGCAAACTAAAGCAGCAGAAGATCTGGAGTGTTGAAATCCAAAGCTCGAAATCTGCATCCAAATTCTCCAAGTTTCTTGATGTCTCAGACCAGCGAAAGGTCCGCCTATTAAATAATAATTATTAGTTTGTGATCTTTAAACCACTTTAAAAACTATAGGATAAAATTTCGTATGACAAACGTGTCTTCATTACACAAGATACTTAAGGAAAGTAATGTTTTTCTGAATTTATATAAATACACGCGTACCGTACCATACGATATTTTATCCAACAGTTTTTAAATGGTTTCAAATGTATTTGAAATCTGCATTAATTTGATATTTTGAAAGCACGTTTGATAAAAAAGAATACAGAAGAAACCACCCAGTTACTACGATATTAATATATTATTGTTTATTTCAAGCAACAATTTTATATCAAGTGTGCTTTAGAAATACCAAACCAAATAATTTTTTGTCAGTTAAATAAATCTATTACATAATAACCGCGTATTTTGCACCACTCTGACCGTCGGGTAGTTTTACAAATGTGCACAATTTTTCAAATAGTTATTCTAATGCAAATATTTCACGTACTATAAAAATAAAGTTATGTAATATTTATTTTCCACATGATGGCAGCAGTTGATTAATTTTTACAAATAATATTCAATAAAATTAATTTTATAGAGCATAGCAGACGTAAGATTCAATTGACGGGAGGTACTGCTGCTCTATTTCCATTTGTAATTAGCGGGAGGTATTGTTGGTAAACATATCTAATGTTATTTTTACACTTTGATTTAGTTGGCGGGAGGTACTGTTGTTTTATCCTTATTTGTAATTAGCGAGAAGTATTGTTGTTAAATAAAAATCTACTGTCACTCCTTTACACTTTGATTTAGTTGGCGGGAGGTATTGTAAAAATATTAAATATCACCTTAGCCAGCCTGTGATTGGTTGTTTTAACCTCCCGTCACCTTTAGGTAAGGAAGGTATTGTCTTTGGTCAAAAAATTCAATGATAAGTTTTATACTTCATATTCAATATATATAGAGTTAAAGAATTATAAAGATATTAAATTTCATAAATCAGCCAGCTATGCTAACCATGGAAACTGCTAATCTATTCAGATAATTCAAATTGACAGAAGTCAGTATCAATGAAAAGTAAATGAATGTGGCTGAGATGAGGTTGTTGAAATAGATATTAAGAAAGACACGGAAAGATACGGTAAGGAATGAAAGAATATGGGAAATAACTCTAGTGTTAGAAGTTTGTAGAAAGATACAAAAGAGACGATTACATTGGTTTGAAAATGTCATAAGGAGAGATGAAAAATACATTGGAAGAAGAATGAATAGCTTAGTAATAGAAGGTTCAAAAAACAGAGACACCCAAAAATAAGATGGAAGGACTGTATTGCGGCAGACTTGAGAGAAAAGGAACTGAATGAGAACGATACGCAAAAAAAGAAGAAAATGAAAGATAGCGACCCCTAACAAATGGGAGAAGCTAAAGAAGAAGAAGATGTCAGTGTCAAGTGCAATATGCATAGTTTATGAAATAATTTTACTGGAAATTTAGAATATCTTGCAAGAAAATTTATGTTTGGGATTTATACATAATACACAGGATTGACGGAAGGTATTGCGCTGGCCACATCAGATTTTTTTATTTAAAAGTATACCTCTCCAATCGATAAAATGTATTAACTATATAGGACATAGCAGACGTGAGATTCAATTGACGGGAGGTACTGCTGCTCTATTTCCATTTGTGATTAGCGGGAGGTATTGTTGTCAAAAAATCTAATGTCATCTTTACACTTTGATTTAGTTGGCGGGAGGTATTGTAGTTCTATCAATTGTAATTAGCGAGAGGTATTGTTAAATAAAAATCTACTGTAACTATAATATATTGTAAGACAGACCAAGCACGACATAGAATAACAAAGACAGGAATGTACACTTACTCGCAAAAATTGTTTTTTGTAAGACAGAGATGGGAGTATATAACTATTTCATTCTAATGAACTCTTCTTCTTACTGTAATTTTTATAAGGAAACGAAGTGTTAAGTCCGTACGTGTACATATCTATGGAACCATAGAGTAATACAATAGAAGAATGTACACTTACTCGGAAAAATTGTTTTTTGTAAGACAGAGATGGGAGTATATAACTATTTCATTCTAATAAACTCTTCTTCTTACTGTAATTTTTATAGGGAAACGAAGTGTTAAGTCCGTACGTGTACATATCTATGGAACCATAGAGTAATACAATACAGGAATGTACACTCACTCCACAAATATTTATTTTTGTAAGACAGAGAGACAAATATATAACTATTTCTTTCTATTGAATTCTTCTTTTTTCTGTAATTTTTTTTGGAAAATATGGTGTAAAGTCCGTAGCATATCTCGGTGACAACACGATGTATTATACATGTAGTTAGGGATATAGGGTATTTTTGGAGAAAAACATAAGTATAAACACTATTTAACATCTCAGGAGGGATTAAAAATATTTCAATTTTTATTTTAAATATGAATACAGTAGTGGTGACAGTATTTGTATATACGGAGAAGTGGTTAAATAGTTGTCCAAAAAGTAAACAAACTTGGGTTCAAATCTGAAAAAACTATTTAATTATCTCGGGAAGGGGTTAAAAATATTTCAATTTTTATTTTAAATATGAATACAGTAATAGTGACCGTATTTGTATATACGGAAAAGTGGTTAAATAGTTGTTCAAAAAGTAAACAAACTTTGGTTCAAATCTGAAAAAACTATTTAATTATCTCGGGAGGGGGTTAAAAATATTTCAATTTTATTTTAAATATGAATACAGTAATAGTGACCGTATTTGTATATACGGAAAAGTGGTTAAATAGTTGTCCAAAAAGTAAACAATCTTGGGTTCAAATCTGAAAAAACTATTTAATTATCTCGGGAGGGGGTTAAAAATATTTCAATTTTTATTTTATATATGAATACAGTAATGGTGACAGTATTAGTATACACGGAAAAGTGGTTAAATAGTTGTCCAAAAAGGAAACAAACTTTGGTTTAAATCTGAAAAAACTATTTAATTCTCTCGGGAGGGGGTTAAAAATATTTCAATTTTTATTTTAAATATGAATACAGTAATAGTGACCGTATTTGTATATACGGAAAAGTGGTTAAATAGTTGTTCAATAAGTAAACAAACTTTGGTTCAAATCTGAAAAAACTATTTAATTACCTCGGGAGGGGGTTAAAAATATTTCAATTTTTATTTTAAATATGAATACAGTAATGGTGACAGTATTAGTATACACGGAAAAGTGGTTAAATAGTTGTCCAAAAAGGAAACAAACTTTGGTTTAAATCTGAAAAAACTATTTAATTATCTCGGGAGGGGGTTAAAAATATTTCAATTTTTATTTTAAATATGAATACAGTAATAGTGACCGTATTTGTATATACGAAAAAGTGGTTAAATAGTTGTTCAAAAAGTAAACAAACTTGGGTTCAAATCTGAAAAAACTATTTAATTATCTCGGGAGGGGGTTAAAAATATTTCAATTTTTATTTTAAATATGAATACAGTAATAGTGACCGTATTTGTATATACGGAAAAGTGGTTAAATAGTTGTTCAAAAAGTAAACAAACTTGGGTTCAAATCTAAAAAAACTATTTAATTATCTCGGGAGGGGGTTAAAAATATTTCAATTTTTATTTTAAATATGAATACAGTAATAGTGACCGTATTTGTATATACGGAAAAGTGGTTAAATAGTTGTCCAAAAAGTAAACAAACTTGGGTTCAAATCTGAAAAAACTATTTAATTATCTCGGGAGGGGGTTAAAAATATTTCAATTTTTATTTTAAATATGAATACAGTAATAGTGACCGTATTTGTATATACGGAAAAGTGGTTAAATAGTTGTTCAAAAAGTAAACAAACTTTGGTTCAAATCTGAAAAAACTATTTAATTATCTCGGGAGGGGGTTAAAAATATTTCAATTTTTATTTTAAATATGAATACAGTAATGGTGACAGTATTAGTATACACGGAAAAGTGGTTAAATAGTTGTCCAAAAAGGAAACAAACTTTGGTTTAAATCTGAAAAAACTATTTAATTATCTCGGGAGGGGGTTAAAAATATTTCAATTTTTATTTTAAATATGAATACAGTAATAGTGACCGTATTTGTATATTTATTTATTTATTTGAAACCACTCAACAGGACAAAGTCCCAATTACTGAGGGTTAGAAAAAATTACAAGTTACAAGTTACAAGTTACAAGTTACAAGTTACAAGTTACAAGTTAAATACAAAGTGAGAAATTCAATTAGACAAAAAGTAGTAAGTTAATAAGTTTTTGAATATTTGTAACGAATTTGAAAATAGATCAATGGAATTATGTGGCGAATGAATTGCATTATAATAAAAACATAGGCGACGGATCGGTGATTTTAGTTCATAATTACATTTAACCATTGTGTACTTGAATAAAGTTCGATGCCTAGAGTTTATTCTAGGTACATAGAAATTAACACGAGCTAGTAAGTTGATGTCATCAACAATATTATTGACAAGCTTATAAAGAAAGATGGCCGACTGTGCTTTATGGCGGTTTTCCAGAGATGTAATTCCAAATTCAGCTAATGCATCAATATAAGAATAATTATACATAATTGTAGGGAATCCATTGGTTTTACGCCAGCAAAATTTAACAAATTTTTTTTGAATAATCTCGATGGCGTGAACATGATTTTGATATATTGGATACCAAATTAGGTTACAATATTCTAATTTACAGCGAACAAAAGAATTAAACAAGGAGTTGAGAGTGGATAGTTTGTGAAAATGTTTGGAACAGCGAATAATAAATCCAAGGGCTTTATATGAACTTTTGACGGTAATATGAATGTGATGTGAAAATGTTAATCTTATATCAAACCACACTCCCAGATCCTTATATAATTTTACTCTTTCGAGTATTAAATTATCCATTGAATAATTAGATAGCAAGTAATTCTTTTTCATTGTGTATGACATCACTTTACACTTATTTATATTGAAGAACAATTTAAATTTAGTAGACCAAGCTATAATATTTTCTATGTCACGCTGTAACTGGAAACTGTCTTCTGCACAATTTATGGTTTTAAAGATTTTCATGTCGTCAGCATATAATAAACAGTTAGAATATTCTAAACAATCAACAAGATCATTAATGAATAAGTTGAACAGCAAAGGCCCAAGATTCGACCCTTGAGGGATACCAGAGGTGGGGATATAATAATTTGAGGTAAAATTGTTAAGACGGACAAATTGTTTGCGGTTGCTGAGATAAGACGAGATAAAAGAAGCTAAGTGAGGTGAGAAATTAAAGTTATATTGTAGTTTCTGTATCAGTGCAGAGTGATTAACCGTATCAAATGCCTTTGCGAAGTCAGTGTAAATGACGTCAACCTGAATATTATTACGTAGTGAATCCAGAACAGTATCAGTGAAATTTGCAAGATTAGTTACAGTAGACCTTCCTTTCATAAAGCCATGTTGAGATTTCGAAATTTTGTCTTGAACAGAGTTGTAAATTCTATTAAAAATAATTTTCTCAAAGACCTTCGAAATACTTGACAGGATGGCAATAGGACGATAGTTGGTAATATCGCTAGGATCTCCAGATTTGAAAATAGGGCATATGGATGTATTTTTAAGGACAGTAGGAAAATGATTGGTGGACAATGCGAGGTTAAAAAGAATATGCAAAGGTGTGACAAATATATCTCTGCAACCTTTTATGACATAAGCGGGAATATTATCAGGGCCAGGGTTGCGAGAAGGTTTTAATTGGTTAATAGAGGATAAGATTTCAGATTCAGAGATACATTTAATAGATAGTAGATCAAGAGAGTTATGATTACAAGGAACAGCAAATGATGATGAATCAGTAGAGTCTGAGACGTAAACAGAGGAAAAATAATCTGCAAAGGTTTGAACAATAGATGAGGTAGATGATAAAGTTAAGTCACCGAGGTGCATATCACCAGGAATACGGGTTGATCGCTTTTTGGTGTTGAGAAAATTCCAAATCTGTCGTGGCTCATTATGAATTTTGGATTCAACTGATTCTAAATAATGTTTGTATGAAGTTTTAACTTTTGATTTAATTTTGTTACGCAAGGTTTTATATGTGTGATGATATGAAATTATGTTGGTCCGTTTATATAAGTCACGATATCTTTCTTTCTCTTTAATATCAGAGATTATTTCTTTTGTAAACCAAGGAGGAAATTTACTTTTTCTCCGCTTGGTTTGTGGAACACACTTATCAAATATTTCATATATAATACCATAAAACTTGTCGAAAGCGTCGTCAACATTTGAAAATGTTTCTAAAATATTCCAGTTTACTTCTGAAAAAAGTTTGTAAAGTAAATCAAAATTAGCCAAACGAAAATTATGGAAACTTAGTGATGTATTGAAAGATGAACTGGGAGTACTGACAGAAGAGGAGTCAATAGTAGAAGAAATAGAAAGAGCAGGGTGGTGTAAATCTTCACTAACAAGAGGACAGGAATCATGGGAGACAGTACAGGGTTGGTTAGATAATACAACATCAAGAATTCTATTTTTAAAGTTGTGGATGGTGTTATATTGAGTGGCGTTAAATAGCTGACAGAAATTTTCAAAAGAGAAAATAATATTGCTAGATTTTGCATTTGAGTAATATTCTGACAAATTTGTTATATTTAAATCAGCCAAAATGATGAAATCCTCATGGAAGATGAAAGGAATTGATTCGAGACAATCGTATATAAATTTATGCTGTTCTATGGATATAGGTGGAGGTGAATAGAAAACCACAATATATATGAATTTGATAGCAGATAACTGAACACGTACACAAACTACATCCGCATTTGAAGACTCGTGCATATTTATATTAACAGGGCTAGAGTTAAATTTGTTATGGACAGCGCAAAAAACTCCACCACCTCGCTGTTTGCCAACCTTTGTAAGATCGCGATCACATCTATAGATTGAATAAGAATCATTCATTAATTCAGAATTAAATACAGAGTCAGTAAGCCAAGTTTCAGTTATAGCAATGATATCATAGTTTGAAATAGAGCAATTATTATAGAAATCATCCAACTTAGTGTTCAATCCGCGCACATTTTGATAATATAAATGCATTAAGAATTAAATTACACAAACCGAAAAGAAAATCACTTACCAAAAAATTACCTTAGTAATATATTTTACAAAAAACAAATGGTTAGTATAAAATTAAATATGAATACGATACAAGCTTGCTACTATATAGAAATTTAAATATCTTAATAAAGTAAACACAGCTGTAGTTGAGACAAACTCAGCTGAGAGTTAACAATAAATCAGGTATGTACTGGTAACTCCGACCAGAGATATACAAAAATACAAAAGTATAAAGAAAGTCAATACATTCAATTCATATTTTTACATTGATCAATGCTTAAAACTTTTATGACCTCATTATTATTAGGAGATTTAACAAATAGATTGCCATCGTGTGTCCAAACATTTTTGAAACCGAATTTAGTAGATGCAAAAAAATATAAAAATATAAAAAATATACGGAAAAGTGGTTAAATAGTTGTCCAAAAAGTAAACAAACTTTGGTTTAAATCTGAAAAAACTATTTAATTATCTCGGGAAGGGGTTAAAAATATTTCAATTTTTATTTTAAATATGAATACAGTAATAGTGACCGTATTTGTATATACGGAAAAGTGGTTAAATAGTTGTTCAATAAGTAAACAAACTTTGGTTCAAATCTGAAAAAACTATTTAATTACCTCGGGAGGGGGTTAAAAATATTTCAATTTTTATTTTAAATATGAATACAGTAATGGTGACAGTATTAGTATACACGGAAAAGTGGTTAAATAGTTGTCCAAAAAGGAAACAAACTTTGGTTTAAATCTGAAAAAACTATTTAATTATCTCGGGAGGGGGTTAAAAATATTTCAATTTTTATTTTAAATATGAATACAGTAATAGTGACCGTATTTGTATATACGGAAAAGTGGTTAAATAGTTGTCCAAAAAGTAAACAAACTTTGGTTTAAATCTGAAAAAACTATTTAATTATCTCGGGAAGGGGTTAAAAATATTTCAATTTTTATTTTAAATATGAATACAGTAATAGTGACCGTATTTGTATATACGGAAAAGTGGTTAAATAGTTGTTCAAAAAGTAAACAAACTTTGGTTCAAATCTGAAAAAACTATTTAATTACCTCGGGAGGGGGTTAAAAATATTTCAATTTTTATTTTAAATATGAATACAGTAATAGTGACCGTATTTGTATATACGGAAAAGTGGTTAAATAGTTGTTCAAAAAGTAAACAAACTTGGGTTCAAATCTGAAAAAACTATTTAATTATCTCGGGAGGGGGTTAAAAATATTTCAATTTTTATTTTAAATATGAATACAGTAATAGTGACCGTATTTGTATATACGGAAAAGTGGTTAAATAGTTGTTCAAAAAGTAAACAAACTTGGGTTCAAATCTGAAAAAACTATTTAATTATCTCGGGAGGGGGTTAAAAATATTTCAATTTTTATTTTAAATATGAATACAGTAATAGTGACCGTATTTGTATATACGGAAAAGTGGTTAAATAGTTGTCCAAAAAGTAAACAAACTTGGGTTCAAATCTGAAAAAACTATTTAATTATCTCGGGAGGGGGTTAAAAATATTTCAATTTTTATTTTAAATATGAATACAGTAATAGTGACCGTATTTGTATATACGGAAAAGTGGTTAAATAGTTGTTCAAAAAGTAAACAAACTTTGGTTCAAATCTGAAAAAACTATTTAATTATCTCGGGAGGGGGTTAAAAATATTTCAATTTTTATTTTAAATATGAATACAGTAATGGTGACAGTATTAGTATACACGGAAAAGTGGTTAAATAGTTGTCCAAAAAGGAAACAAACTTTGGTTTAAATCTGAAAAAACTATTTAATTATCTCGGGAGGGGGTTAAAAATATTTCAATTTTTATTTTAAATATGAATACAGTAATAGTGACCGTATTTGTATATACGGAAAAGTGGTTAAATAGTTGTCCAAAAAGTAAACAAACTTTGGTTTAAATCTGAAAAAACTATTTAATTATCTCGGGAAGGGGTTAAAAATATTTCAATTTTTATTTTAAATATGAATACAGTAATAGTGACCGTATTTGTATATACGGAAAAGTGGTTAAATAGTTGTCCAAAAAGTAAACAAACTTTGGTTTAAATCTGAAAAAACTATTTAATTATCTCGGGAAGGGGTTAAAAATATTTCAATTTTTATTTTAAATATGAATACAGTAATAGTGACCGTATTTGTATATACGGAAAAGTGGTTAAATAGTTGTTCAAAAAGTAAACAAACTTTGGTTCAAATCTGAAAAAACTATTTAATTACCTCGGGAGGGGGTTAAAAATATTTCAATTTTTATTTTAAATATGAATACAGTAATGGTGACAGTATTAGTATACACGGAAAAGTGGTTAAATAGTTGTCCAAAAAGGAAACAAACTTTGGTTTAAATCTGAAAAAACTATTTAATTATCTCGGGAGGGGGTTAAAAATATTTCAATTTTTATTTTAAATATGAATACAGTAATAGTGACCGTATTTGTATATACGGAAAAGTGGTTAAATAGTTGTCCAAAAAGTAAACAAACTTTGGTTTAAATCTGAAAAAACTATTTAATTATCTCGGGAAGGGGTTAAAAATATTTCAATTTTTATTTTAAATATGAATACAGTAATAGTGACCGTATTTGTATATACGGAAAAGTGGTTAAATAGTTGTTCAAAAAGTAAACAAACTTTGGTTCAAATCTGAAAAAACTATTTAATTACCTCGGGAGGGGGTTAAAAATATTTCAATTTTTATTTTAAATATGAATACAGTAATGGTGACAGTATTAGTATACACGGAAAAGTGGTTAAATAGTTGTCCAAAAAGGAAACAAACTTTGGTTTAAATCTGAAAAAACTATTTAATTATCTCGGGAGGGGGTTAAAAATATTTCAATTTTTATTTTAAATATGAATACAGTAATAGTGACCGTATTTGTATATACGGAAAAGTGGTTAAATAGTTGTCCAAAAAGTAAACAAACTTTGGTTTAAATCTGAAAAAACTATTTAATTATCTCGGGAAGGGGTTAAAAATATTTCAATTTTTATTTTAAATATGAATACAGTAATAGTGACCGTATTTGTATATACGGAAAAGTGGTTAAATAGTTGTTCAGAAAGTAAACAAACTTTGGTTCAAATCTGAAAAAACTATTTAATTACCTCGGGAGGGGGTTAAAAATATTTCAATTTTTATTTTAAATATGAATACAGTAATGGTGACAGTATTAGTATACACGGAAAAGTGGTTAAATAGTTGTCCAAAAAGGAAACAAACTTTGGTTTAAATCTGAAAAAACTATTTAATTATCTCGGGAGGGGGTTAAAAATATTTCAATTTTTATTTTAAATATGAATACAGTAATAGTGACCGTATTTGTATATACGTAAAAGTGGTTAAATAGTTGTTCAAAAAGTAAACAGACTTGGTTTCAAATCTGAAAAAAATATTTGTCTCGGGAGGGGGTTAAAAATATTTTAATTTTTATTTTAAATATGAATACAGTAATAGTGACCGTAGTTGTATATGGACAAGTGGTTAAATAGTTGTTCAAAAGGTAAACAAACGGGTTCAAATCTGAAAAAACTATTTAATATCTCGGGAGGGGGTTAAAAATATTTTAAATTTGAATACAGTAATGTTGACCGTATTTGTATTTATGGACAAGTAGTTAAATAATTGTTAAAAAAATAAACAAACTTGGGTTCAAATCTGAAATTAATATTAAAAGTTAGAAATGTTTCCAAACCTTTATTTACAACAGGGGGCGAATTCGTGTTTGATATTATTAAATATGCTTTTAGTCTGCAACAATGAACGGACAATAATTTATTTAAATTTTTTGTGTAATTGCAATTTGTAATTTACTTGAATTTGCTATTTCGAAAACAAATTTGATAAAAAATAGTGCAGAGAAATTCATTTTGCACCACCCTGTCCGTTGAGTGGTTATACAAATAGAAAGTGCACCACTTTTCAAATGCTTAACGCCCCCCCCCCCCTCCCTTTAACTTTTTTACTTCCTTGTACGTAAGTAAAGGAAGTATTGTAATCGTGAAAAATTTCGGTTTTCAGATTTCAGCGGAAATATCCATTTTGTCATCCCTGAATCCATTTTAACTAATTTCGTCGTGACGTCTGTACGTACGTACGTATCTCGCATACTCAAAAACTTTAAGCCGTAGAAAGTTGAAATTTTGTATTTAGGACTCCTTTAACATCTAGTTGTGCACCTCCCTTTATGGTTATTACACAATTTCCAGAAGTGGCACTTTACATGAAGTCTATAATAGATTTTAATGAAAAACTGTTTTAAAATATAATCCAAAACTTTTCAAACTTGGTATACAAGACTTTTATGTCAATCGAAATAACATAATAGATTTTGGTTAAAATAGGCTAACCGGAAGTGGTACATTACTTGTTGTTAACAGTTTTTCTTGAATAAAATGATTTAATTTTGATTTTAGAAATAAATGCTTCAAATAAAAGTTTTAGAGACTTAATTTCTGCGTCTAGCACATCAAATATTATTAAATTAGCCCTTTGTATAAGCCAGATATGTAAATTTAAATATTATATACTTTTTATGGGGTCTCGTGGCCGTGTGCCTGAGTGTCTGGTCGCGAATCTGAGGACCCGGGTTCGATCCCGACCGACGCCAAAAATTACATTGAATTTTAATGGCACAAAATTGACCCCTGTGGCGCACTCTCCATGCCAGCAATGAGTGCCCGTGAGGTGACGCCTGGTAAGCGCCCGCGCGGTACAAATATTCCATCATTACCGATATCTGTGTACAAAGCAGATTGGTACACCCAGCAATGGGTTATATGCCGTGATGAAATATTTATTTTTATTTATTTTACATACTTTTTTGTTTTTGTAATAAATGGATTAGGACAAAAAAATTTAAAAAAATGTTCATGTCAAATTACGTTAAATACGTGCAATTTTATGATTCGTACAATAACAAATATTATATTTTTATTGTGAAATTAGTCATATTCATTGTTGTAATCAAATATTTCTTTGTTGTAATCAAAACTCTCTTTAAAAAAAACCGGGTTAGATTAATGTTAATTTAAGAATGATAGTAGTAAATGAATTATTTTTTGTTCTATATCAAAATATTTCTCGGCCTGTCAATATTTTGTAATTTAGTTATTAAAAAAATATGTATAGTTTAATAATCGTACAAGGAAGTCGTGTGGTGTCCATATCAGATTTTTTATTTTGAATAATAGCAAAAAATAGCTCATATAAAAGTTTTATTATTTTAAATATGCTATTTAATGGCAGATATAGATATTTTTTATAGAGTCAGGTTTACAAGATACAACTATCAACTTTTATTTTTTAAATAGCAACCTATAATTATTTTACTAAAATATAAACCGTTATTTTTTTTCTCTTCTTCACGATGTATTACATTTGAAAAAATTCAAGAAAAATAAGATAATTGAGATATATGAGAAACAATTTTTAATCTAATATTCTAGGTGGCTATGTGAAAATAAATAATAAATAAATAGATACTTAAATAAGTAATAATAAATAAGTAACAAATAAATGTATACTTTGTTGATATTAACATTGTTAAATTTTGTTTATTTTCACATAGCCACCTATAATATTTGAATATAAAAAAAAAATCTACGCCAAAAGAATGTCAAATTTAAGTCTTACAAAGTAAAATAATTATAATCACTATATAAAATTTGCAGAAATCCTAAATAGGGCATACCTGCTTTTGCCTTAAAGCCACAGAATTGTAAAACAAATAGAATGAAATCTAGTAAGATTCTTACCTTATACATGCTGACAGTACGTTTGAATTTTCGAGTTGTGGGGTCCCAATGCAGTAATTCCGTTGTCTCCTGTTCCTCCCAAAGATGCTGTGGCCCTCTTCTGCTCCCAATTCCATGTTTCCGAAGCCCTCATGGTCATGCATCTGAAATAGAAAGAGAAATGAGTTACTTTAGTTATGCTTTTGCGGTTTTCATTTCGTTCGTGTATTAGATATTATCGTAGGTATACGTGGCAATGTATCTGAATTAATAAATTAACTTACGTTACAGCGAAAGTATTGTCAACAACGAATATCGTTTTAAAATGGAATGTCTTAACTTAGTCGAAACAATACGAGTTTTTGAAAGACAAACGTGTTATATCCATCTTTATCGCACACGCTTGTAGTCTTTGCAAATAACAGAGATATAAATGTATACTAATTTGTTAATTCGTTCATGATACAGATGACCTTGATCAGACATCTTAAAAAAAATACTGTACAAAGCACATTGCCACACCCAGCAATGGTATTATGATAAATTATATTTATTTAGAAACAAGAAAACAAATGCCTTGGATATTTCTACTAACAAAAAAATTGATATGGCCAGCACAACACCTCCCGCCATTTAATTTTTATTAATTCAAATGCATGCCAAAATTCCCACATATTTACTTTCCTGGAAATTATGTTAAGTTCCTTTATATATAATTATTGTTCTATTTCCTATTTTCTTTTGAAAAAGTTCTTATTTTTGAATTGAAATGATTAGTTTGTTGATAGTGACATTTATCTGTCAGTTACATACATTTAAGATCTAAAATATGTAACCATCGAGCATGGAGATGTGTTCAAAGCGTAGGCTCCGAGATTTAAATTATACATAATTTTATAAATTTATCCATAAAATATACAGAAAAAGTATTAATGCAAACCTGTAGAAATTAAATAATCTTTAATTTTTATAAAAACGTAAATCTCGAAAAAATAACATTTAAAGGTATTTTTCGAAAAAAACTATTTTGAGATTCAAGTAAAGTGCCATTTCCGGTTATCTGATTTACACCAAAATCTAAAGACTTCTTACCATATTAGATTAAGGTAGAAATACAAGGTTTCAAAATTATCACTCATACACAGACATTTTCATGAAAATGTTAAAATTGGATTCTAGGGACCTTAAAACGTGGTCATTTATCAAATATCGATATGCAATTTTTGGCACGATCCCTATACCTCCCTTACCAAGGGTAGCGGGAGGTAAAAAATTAAATTTATTATTAAACTTAAAATTTTAACAATTTTAATTCTGAACAAATTTGCACCGTATCGTTTTTTCCTTAAAATGAACAGAAAAGCATACATAAAATCAATATATGTTACATATCTATGTTCACCCCTACCCGCCGCCACCCGGAATATTAATTTCCGGACCTAATAATCTGAAATTACCGAGACTTATTTCAAGATTTGGATCAATAATCAGATCAATACATTATAACAACTACATCAACATTAAATTTGACCAAATTCATAAAAATAAGCACAATTCCTTCATTCCATAATATTCATTGAAATTATTTCTATTAACACAAATTACATCGTTTGAATATTGGTAGACATAAAAATATATCAGAAAATTTTGCTATTCATACACAATTCAATAAAATTCTAAAAGAAAATTTTTATTTTAGACTCACCGTTCAAAACAAAATTCTGCAAACATGCACTAAACAGTTCAACCAAAACCACGTGTTTCATAAAAAAAATTCTGCTTGAAATATGTTGAATTCAGGTTCGGCAGGACTTCAAAAACTATATCACAATAATAATAAAGACATAACTACAATTAATATCATATTTCTGGCACTGTTTCATCAGTTTTTCCTTTTTTATCAGTTTTTGTATCTCGGAACACATGTCTGCATCATTGCTTATTGCAATTACGTAGCGTCCAGACTGCAATGCTTTGAGGAAGAAGGCTAGGATTGGTCGAAATAGATTAGGTGGGGTCACGTGGTTCAACAACAAATTCATTTGAAATATGAAAAAATATATTTATTTCAGTCGAAAGAAAAATGAATTTATTTTTATGTTTTTGTAATGTGCAATACAAATTATGAATTTGTTGAATATTAATATGTTATAATAAGCTATTTTACAATAGCTATAATTTTATGGCAGGCAGGAAATTGAATATAAAAGTTTTTGTCTACAAACCGGTTTCAAGGATGGTTTAATAGTTCCCAAACCGGTTACTCAAACCGAGTTTTAAGAATGCCAATTAGCATTTTTAAACTGGTTAATTTAAATTAATCAGTTTACGTAAATATTTTAACAATGAAACGAACGATAATTTATTTAATATTGTTGTATAATTACAATTAGAGACATTAATATTAAAAGATAGAAATGTTTTAAAACCATAATTTACAATAAGGGGCGAATTCGTGTTTCACATTACTAAATATGGGTTTACTCTGTAAAAATGAAACGAAAGATAATTTATTTAATATTGTTGTATAATTGCAATTAGAGACATTAATATTAAAGTTAGAAATGTTTCAAAACCATTATTTACAACAGGGGGCGAATTCATGTTTGACATTATTAAATATACTGCTACAATTTTGAAAAATATAAATTGTACCATTTGATATCTGGGTGTCCTGGGTTGCTTGACGACTGCTCTTCTATCCTTTGAAGATCTGCAGGTTTGAAAGCCAACGCTGGAAAGGTGGTATCTTCATCTTCAAATTTCTCAGTGTCTTTAATTGACTCAAACTAGTCTCAAACGCCCTACACACTAATAATAAAATAATTATTAGTTTTTACCTCTCGCTAAGAGAGGTATTGGATTCATGCTAAAAATCGCATATCCAGATTTTATTGAATAAACACGATTTAAGGTCCCTACAATCTGATTTTAACATTTTTACGATGATGTCTGTGTGTGTGTGTGTGTGTGTGTGTGTGTGTGTGTGTGTGTGTGTGTGTGTGTGTGTGTGTCTGTGTGTGTGTGTGGATGTGTGTGTGTGAGAGAGGTTGCTGGAGACACGATTTCTCAAATTCTAGATTTCTCAAGACTAAAGACCTGTTTGACTACGGATTCCTCAATCTAACACTAATGGGAAAAGTTGAATAGGTTCTGATATGGACAACCGGAAGTGGTAGTTTCTAAAAAAAAATTCTAAATATTATTTTTTGAAAATTTGTTACTACAAATATTAAAGATAATTAAATTCTTAATCTGATACATTTAAATTTTTTATTATATCTCATATAGGTTTGGAGATATAGTAGGTATATAATAATATAGAATAATCTGTTGTAATAAATCTCGTTGCCCGAAAAACAGTTGCGATATGTAAATTTTTGTAATTGACAAATAAATACAAAATATCAGTGGTAGATTTTTCTGGGAGGTATGAGTACATTTAATATATATTATTGTATTATTAATTAAATATAGGTATGTTAATATTACATATATCCTTAAGAAATACCGCTAATACCTTCAATGAATTTGAAGAATTTTGAACATATTAGAAGATTAGGACAAAATTACTCATAGAGCAAAGGAAGAAATACAATTTGAATTATTTGTGTGTACAAGAAATGTTAAATTCGTTACTTATAGGGCGCGAGCAGTAATGTGACTTAGTTGGCTTTGGCACGCTGATATGAGGATCTGTATCAGAATGACGGCTAGTAGTTATTTACATAGATGTCATAATTTTTCATTCAAAATTTCAAAATATTCTGATGTTTATTTGTCATCAATAGAATGGAATATACTTGGCGAGGAAAATAATCCACATGGATATGAAAAATCATGATGTTTTAAATGATAATTGTGATACTTGACACCTATGTACATTATTACTAGATGTCATTCTAACATGGGCCCCCATACCTGCTTCCCAAGACCAACAAAGTCACATGACTGCTCGAGCCCTATGCAACATAAAATGAAAATGGCGAGAGGTATTGTGCTGGCCACAAAAGATTTTTGCGTAAGACATGTTAAAATTAATTAATTTTGACTGGTGGTTAAATTTTTACTAAGCATTAATTAAATATGGTCAAAATCTTTAAACATTTTTCAAAAATTATAACAAATTTTAATTTTACTGCCCGACATCTCAAAAACTAAGTAAGATATTTTAATTCTGTTTGAAAATTCAAAATCCTTGTAGATTTCTGCATAAGACATAAAAATTAATTAATTTTGACCGGTGGTTACAATTTCACCAAACGATATTTAAAAAATCTGATGTGGCCAGCACAATACCTTCCGTCAATCCTGTGTATTATGTACAAATTCCATACATAAATTTTCTTGCGAAAGATTCTAAATTTTTGGTATTATGTGATTCTCTTTCTCGGCAACTGAATTCCATACTCATGATAACAAACAAACCACATGAAATAAGAAAATTATGAAATTTTGAATGAAAAATTATAACACTTGTCAGTTATGGACATAATTAATTGCTGTCATTTTGACACAGGTCCCCATATCTGCTTGCCAAAGTCAGCAAAATCATGTTACTGCACGCGGCCCCATACATAAATTTTCTTGCAAAAGATCCTATATTTCCAGTAAAGTTATTTCATAAACAAACTATGCAAATTGCACTTGACACTGACATCTTCTTCTTTAGTTTTTCCCATTCGTTAGGGGGTCGCTATTTTTTCCACCTTCTATTAATATATTCATCTCTCCTCATAACATGTTCAAACCAATGTAATCGTCTCTCTTATATCTAGAAACTTCTAACACTAGAGTTGCTTCCCTTTTTCTTTCATACATTTACTATTTATTGATACTGACATCTGTCAATTTTAATTACCTGAATATATTAGCAGTTTAAATGGTTAAGTTAGCATAGCTGGTTGAATTATGAAATTTATTATCTTTATTCTTCTTTAACTCTTTATCTGTTGAATATCAAAAATAAAATGCAATCAAATCGTATAGACAATAATATATTCTTTAAGTTATAATAACATTTAACTGAGGTTTCCATGAAAAACTATTAAAATCTTCAAATGAGGGTACTTCCGGTTGACCAATTATAACCAAAATCTAAACAGGTCTGCATATGGTTGTAAGGAAGAGGAATACGCAAGAATTGTAATTTTTGGAATTCTAGTATTGGAGATATCGTGTCCGAAACGGCGGGGACACACACACACATACACACACACACACACACACACACACACACACACGCACACACGAACACACACACACACATACAGACATCATCGTGAAAATAGTAAAATCGTATTGTAAAGACCCTAAAACGTGCTTATTCAATGAAAACTAACCACCGAATTTTTTGACCAAAGACAATAGAGGTGACGGAAGGTAAAAATCATTAAAAATTTTAAACACCTCAAAAATTGTAACATATTTTGATTTTATAGGCCTGTATCTCAATAACTAATGGAGATAATCTAATTCTGTTTAAAATTTTAAATCCTTGAAGATTTCTGCGCAAGAAATGCTAAAATTAATTAATTTTAACTAGTAGTTAATTTTTTGCTAAGTTTTATTTACAAAATGGTCAAAAAAATACTGTTGTCAAAATAAAAAATGTCAAAATTTTAAAAAAAGTTTCAAACAAACCCTACTTCAAATAAAAAGATAAACAACTTTTCCTAATATTTTTTTTGTCTAAACCCTTTCAATTTGCCAAAAATCAAGTGACCTACTTATTATCGTAACCTACCTTGTGTTGTCGAAATTTTGGCTAAAATTCAAGGTGCCGTTGATATTTCGTCCCTGCTTTTTTCAACACACTTGAAACACACAAACATAGTCGAAATTTTGTCCAATTAAGCTTGTAACACTGATAAACTTCAATACTTGTCACTAATAACATTTGGTATTATTGTTTATATGAATTAAACAGTTAATATTATATTTACAAATAAACTAAAACACTATATGCATGTTTGAGGATCTTATTTCATCTTTACACTTATTATCCTATGTTGAAAACGTCCTTAAAAGGTCCTTAAAGTCTATACAACTTGCAAATGTTTAAACAAAACACAGTTCGCAGCCATTTTAATCTATACGTCAAGTTAATTAACAAATATATTAATTTCATTTATTAGATGATTATAAATACCGATAATTTATATTTAGCAATAATATTAATAAATATAAACTTTTTTGAAGTATACATAAAAATAATTCTAAATATTTTATAATATTTTCACGTATATAGAACAAATTTGTTGACTACAGATGCCAGTACAGATATTGAAATTTGCATAACTTAAAGCAAAATGAATGAAATTATTGTTTTTAACTAATAAAACAATTATTTTCGATAAAATATATTATAAATTATAATATACACATAATTAGACAAATTAATATTAAAAATCAGAATTGTTTCCTTCCGTTTATTTGCAATAGGGACTGTTCGTGTTACTCATTTTAAAATTTGGCTTTTCTCTGTGACAATGAAACGGACATTAATTAATTTATAATTTTTATATATTTCCAATAAGACACATTCTATTAAAAGTTAGAATTGTTTCCTTCCGTTTATTTTTTGAATGCTACTTACCTAAAATTAAATCAAATTTTCCCGAAAATGAATTTAATATCTTTGAAATTGAAAAAAAAATATTATAGATAGCTAGTGACTCCTACCACAAAACTGTGAACTACGATAAATCGTGCTGACAACATTGCCAAATAGTATTTGTGGTATTCAATAATCAATAATTCAAAAATATTGTTTCATAATAACCAGATAATATATTTTGAATCTTCAATGTACATGTATACTTGTTTTACAGTAGCAAAGTTAAAAACCTTTTTAAAATCTTATCTTGTTGTTCTAGCTACGTGGCAACACTGTGCAACATCCACCTATTATGTATTTTTTGAACTAACTCATAAATAATTCGTATACGGAGGAATAGATGGCACCTTCTCTCGAAATATTTAATCTAAATACATTACGTTGGCGTTCTTGTATTGTATTATATATTCAAAGCCTATACATAGAAAAGGAAAATGAGTTACAGTTTAGGAAAAATCGTTTATTTAAGAATCTGCACAATAATGTTTAAATAACATACAAATAATAACAACGCTGAATTAAATATATCATACCAAACTAACAACTTAATCTACTCTAATGTTTTTACTTACACTTTACAAAATGTAAAAAAAAAGTAAATGCTTACACCAAGTTACTACACTCGCATTCAGCCAGATCCAAATTAGTGACATTACATTAGCAGAATTATCACAATGCGACAATGGTCATGTATATATTCTTTCATCTTTACGTATTTAGATATAAAATATTAACTATGTATGTTTATTCAGCATCTTACAATACACAATACAACTTAATTCTGTATATTTTTAATTTTTTTTACAGTTACATTCTAGAAAAATAAGATAGTTGAATTTTTTATTTGAAATCGACACTACAGTACACAAAAATCATTATTAAACGTTCAAAAATAGACATTAAAGGCAATGGCAAGTTAAAAATTAACTTTATAAATCAAAACTACATTATAATTTGACAGATCCTGAGATATAGTCAGGGGGGTGAATCTGCATTTAATAATTATAGGGTCCTATTTAAAAAATAAATGTTGATAGTTGTATCGCGCAAACCTGGCTTTTTTTTATTGTGATCAAATTGTATGTTTACAATTTTAATTTCCAAGATCACCTGTGTATTGTGTACTGTAAAATAAGGTTTAAAGATTGTTCAGATATCAAGTTTTGCCAAAAAAAAAAATAAAAAAATATATCATCATTAATTACTAATTAATTTACTTTTTCCCAAATTCTAATTTGTAATTAATTAGTTTTGAAAATTTGGGTTTTCAAATATTAATTATTATTTTGAACCAATAAGTAAGGGAATCCCCGGGATTCGGGCGTAGCGTAGTTTATCTGCTTTGTGGGTGTAACAACAGGTTACAAATGCAACTTGTCATGCGCGTTGGGACGTACGACGTACGACTTTTACTTAAGTTATAATTTATTATTTTTTCTGAATTCTAATAATAATAATATACTTTTCAAGGAATTTGCAATGTCTTCATATAGGATTTCATAATATAAATCAGTATAATAGTTATTTAACTATCAAGTGTGTTAATGACGGCGATTAATGATCGAGACATTTCGCTACGCTCACGCGTTAATTGTTGAGATTAATCGCCAATTAACACACGTGTTAGTTACAATATTTTTTCGTTGAATGGAAAATCTAATTTTATTCCATGACAATTTTTTTAAGGTTAGTAATGGTTGACCGAACGTCAAATAAATAAGTTTTGTTATCAATTCTTTTCAATGGGTGCGTTCAGTTTACTTAATGCTAGACAACACAAGCGGTTTTTTATGTTATTTGAGGAATTTTATTCTTTCAAATTAATTTTAAAGGTATGCTACGTGAATATACCTAGCTAGTAAGTGTCAAAAGCATGACTTTTAATTCTTTCTACCTTTTTGCTACAACTTAGCGATAGCAAAATACATGCTGTGTTCCATGTGGTGAACGCACCCAATAAATCGTTTAATAAAAAAACATGCATTAATAGGGGTCATTAATGAATGATTTTCTATACATTAAGATACCCTATTAATAAACGGTCGACGGAAAAGTATTTTTAATAACCATATACACATATATACAGGATGAGTCTGGGCAGATGCCCACACTTTCAACATATTTATTACAAGTAATCTCGATTTTTTTTCATTATTTTTGATATACAAACATTTACCTCGTTGAAAAGAGAAAAAATGGCGGTTTATATTTTAGTAAAATAATTTAATTATTACATTTCTTTAACAGTAATTATTTTTAAATTTAATTTGAGTATATTTTGATTAAAGTAATTTTAATTGTATTTAATTACTTCATGAAAGTAATTTGCCCAGCTCTGATCATCACGGCATATTACTTATTGCTGGGTGTACCAATCTTCTTTGTACACAGAGATCAGTAGTGATGAAATATTTGTATAAAAATAAATATGAAAATTGATTTATAAAATAATTATAAAAATTTAACAATTCAATAACTATTCTCAAATAGCTGTATTAATTTACAGTTAATGGCAAGGACATAATAAAGTTTAATAATTATAAAGAAGTAGCTTATATTAAGAATTTTAGTAAAATGACAAAAGATAAAATACTACTTCGTTGTAATAAAAAATGCTTAATTATTGTAAACGCAACGTCCCTCGCCCGAATCGATTATTATCGTAAAATTTCGGATGAATTCGTCCTCTTTATATCTGCTATTCATTGTTTTTGTTTGATTCAAATCATCCAACTGACATTTTCAAAAAATTTCATGAAATATAAACACCGTTCAAAAAGTATGAACCCTCTGTCTTTCATATTTGTGTTGGTAATTCTACATCAACAACAAATAACAAATGACGATATAACACCTAAATATAGCCACCTACTAAAGATTGATTATCATTTATCGACGTGTTAACTATTGATAGGTCTTTAGTTTTATTAAATATGGGTGTTTAATTCGTGTTCACTATAGATCAATGGTTAAGATTATTTCTGTAGAAAAATAATTTTCCATTTTTATTTCTCGCTAAGAGAGGTATTGGATTCATGCTAAAAATCGCATATCCAGATTTTATTGAATAAGCACGATTTAAGGTCCATAGAATCCGATTTTAACATTTTTACAATGATGTCTGTGTGTGTATGTGTGTGAGGTTGTTATGTACGATTTCTCAAATTCTATAAGACTTAAGACCTGTTTCACTACAGATTCCTCAATCTAACATTAATGGAAAGAGTTGAATAGGTTTTGATACCATTATTGGAAGATTTTTCTTGGAGGTACGAGTACATTTAATATATCTTATTGCATTATTTATTAAATATGTTTTTAAAATTATAGGTATGTTAATATTACATATATTTGAAGAATTTGGAACATATTAGAAGAATAAGACAAAATTCCTCATAGAAAGAAAGAAGAGATACAATTTCAATTATTTATGTGTACAAGAAATGTTAAATTCGTTACTTATAGGGCGCGAACAGACACGTGACTTTGTTGGCCTTGGCCTTAGCAAACAGATATAAGGATCCGTGTCATATGTCATAATTATTCATTCAAAATTTCAAAATATTCTGTTTGTCAGTTGTCAAGAGAAATAATCAACATGGATTTCAAAAATCATGATGTTTTAAATGAAAAATTATATTTGACACCTATGTACATTATTACTAGCTGTTATTCTGACATGGATCCCCATATCTGCTTGCCAAGGCCAACAAAGTCACATGACTGCTCGCGCAACACAAAATGTAAATGGCAAGAGATATTGTGCTGACCACAACAGATTTTTTTATTGTTTTTCTACTGTAACTATGTAGAACTGAAACGACACAAAAGCAAAAATGATTGTTAACCCTTGATTAATAGTGAACACGAATTAAACACCCATATTTAATAAAACTAAAGACTGAGCAATTTTTAACACCTTAATAAATGATAATCAATCTTTAGTAGGTGGCTATATTTAGGTGTCATATCATCATTTGTTATTTGTTGTAGATGTAGAATTACCAACACAAATATGAGAGACAGACGGTTCATACTTTTTGAAATACATAGCATTTTTCAACGTTCCTTTAATTTTGCCGTTTTGTCTAGATTGAAATTTATTTTAAATATTTTTAGTAGTTTGACAATGGAAACAAGTTTTAATAAAAATAAATGAAATACCTAATGCAGATCCTTCAACTGTTTAAGACGCATAAGCAACGCCGGGACTATGACGTCACAAATAATTTGAGACATTAAAAAATTCATCTCTTGCTTATTAATTCAGCGTTTTCACCAAATTGTTTATATATTTTTCATCAATTTTCAATTGAAAATTTGCTTTAAAATTATTAACAGGGACCTGAAACTGAACCCGAACCTGAACCAAAACCCTGAATTTTCGACGAACCTGAACCTAAACCGAACCTTAATTTGTCAAAGTCAGAAACCTCAAACAATTTTAAACCATTTTAAATTCAGATTTAATTTTAATAAATATGTTTGTCATTTACAAACCAAAATTCGAACCCGAACCCAAAACCGACATTTATTTGTTGAACCTGAACCATAAATAAATCTCGGTTCAGGTCCCTGCCTTTAAATTTGATATCTGAACAATCTATACATACATAGTTTTTGTTTAATTTTTTTTATTGTACGATTTGGTTACAACAACCAAAAACACAATTATATTTTTTTACAGAAATCCTCTTTTTGGAAAAGTTTTTTATTTATAATTCTCAAAATATATAATCCATTAGATTTTGAATAAATATTACGAACAATTTATTAAGTGTATTATAAACATTTTCAGAAATATTTAATAATACTTTTAAATATTTTCTTTTATTCTGAATTCTAAACAAAAATTTTAACCCGTATTAAAAATTTCAAAGCCTACTTTTTGCGCAAACGATATTCAGTTAATGAACAATAATAAATATATTTTTGAAGGTTACGCAAAAAGTATTTTTCTGTTTTTAAAATCAGTTTTAAAATACGAGCCCTTTAACGGGTAGGTACTATACAAGATTGGAATATGAAACTGTCAAAATTGTCAGAGAGTGACATCTATATTTCAATAGCAACATCACGAAACGAAATATTTTTCCAATATATACATCAATTTCTGACAATTTAACACATTTTTTCAATCTTTTATTCACATCTAAAATGAAATTTGAATTTCCCGCTGAACCTATTTCACTTAACCTTACCACACATACGTCGTAATAATATACAAGAGAGAACTGGTTACAGAGATGTTTCAATATATTTTTTGTATTTTTAAAATTATAAAATAGACTTTAGTTGATAAAGTAAAATTGTTGCTCCTATAAATAAACAAATGTTTCGTTATTTATATTTAAATTAAGAATAGCAAAAGGGAAAGTATTTATTTTTTTCAATCATTAAGTATTTGAATTTAGCGCCAAATTTTGTAACTAAATTTTCACAAAATAAATCAGTTTTGTACTTACAGAATGTTTTCAATAATGAACTACCTGTAATAAAGAGTAAAACAATAAACCTGAAAACAAAATTTATTATTTACTATTTATTTCTCGGTTGAAACGTCGGCATAGCAACCAATTCCCAGTGTTGTACTGCTGTGTTTTTATGTTAGTTTTATAGGTTAGGATGTATGTACAATGCTAAATGCGGACAGGTGGTGTTAGTCCGTCTTCTTTCCGTTAGAGGACACAAAGCCCTTGTTGACTCCATTTGAGTAACAGGGCTTTAGGTGTGCTGAATAGTCTGACACGTATGTGCTGGTTAGACTTCTGTTTGATTGAGGTTTGCTCGATGACAGCACCGGCTGAAAAAATAAATATATACGATTTATAATAAGTGATGCTTAAAGAGTCGACCTATTTTTGTGTATTTAAACATTATTCATAATGTAAGATTCATTGAACACAATACTATCGCCCGGCCCTTGGATAATTAGTCCGTACGTGATAGTGTCCATAATAGATATAACTCACAGTTATTTTAATTATTGTACACGTATAGAATTTCAGGGGTACATCACCAGATGTTTAATTGATATATTGTACGTGCGATCGCAAGCTAAGCTCTCACAATGGGTCTAGAACCCATAGACCTCTGGGACGTCAATATTTCTGGGACATACGTCGGCGGTTATGGTACCGTTAGTAGTGAAAAGCCAGGTGTGAGAAACACTAAATGACAGGATGATATAAAAAACTGAAACTAACGTGCGATCGTAATCAAAACTCTCACCCATGGGCCTAGGGCAGGTCGGGCACTGGGATCTCAACATGTCTGGGACATGTTATGGAGGCTATGGTACCGCTAATAGTGTGAAGAACACAATATGAAAGAATGAGATCCAAGGTCTGTCATCTACATGCGATCGTAATCTCTCACACTGGGTTTGGAACCCATGGTCCTAGGACAAGTCGGGCCCTTGGATCTCAACACATCTGGGACATGTGCAGGTGGCTATGGTACCGCTAATAGTGAAACACCAGGTGTGAGAAACACCAATTGATAGGTTGAGATCTACGAAAGATTTGAAACCTACGTGCGATGGTAAGAGGGTGTCTCACAATGGGTCTGGGACCCATGGGCTTCTGGGAAGTCGAGTTCTGGGAGCCCAACATGTCTGGGACATGTGTTGGTGGCTATGGTACCACTAGTGATGAAACACCAGGTATGAGAAACCCTAATTAAGAGATTGAGATCCACAAAAGATCTGAATCCTACATGCGATGGTAAGATAAGCTCTCACAATGAGTCTGGGACCCATGAGTTTCTGAGTGGTCCGGCTCTGGGAGGTGAACATGTCTGGGACATTTGTTGGTGGCTATGGTACCACTAGTGGTGAAACACCAGGTGTGAGAAACACCAAATGAGCGGTTGAGATCCACGAATAGTCTGAAAGCTATGTGCGATTGTAAGCTAAGCTCTCACAATGGGTCTGGGACCCATAAGCCTCTGGGTGCTCGGGCTCTGGAAGCTCAACATGTCTGAGACATTTGTTGGTGACTATGGTACCGCTACTGGTGAAACACCAGTTATGAGAAACACTAAATGAGAGGCTGAGATCCACGAAAGACTTGAAACCTACGTGCGATGATAAGAGGGTGTCTCACAATGGGTCTGCGACCCATGAGCTTCTGGGAAGTCGGATTCTGGGAGCTCAACATGTGTGCGACATGTGTTGGTGTCTACGGTACCACTAGTGGTGAAACACCAGGTGTGAGAAACAGCAAATGATAGGTTGAAATCCACGAAAGATCTGAAAGCTATGTGCGATCGTAAGCTAAACTCTCACAATGAGTCCGGGACCCATTAGCCTCTGGGTGCTCGGGCTTTGGAAGCTCAACACGTCTGAGACATTTGTTGGTGGCTATGGTACCGCTACTGGTGAAACACCAGTTATGAGAAACACTAAATGAGAGGCTGCGATCCACGAAAGATTTGAAACCTACGTGCGATGGTAAGAGGGTGTCTCACAATGGGTCTGCGACCCATGGGCTTCTGGGAAGTCGAGTTCTGGGAGCTCAACATGTCTGGGACATGTGTTGGTGGCTATGGTACCACTAGTGGTGAAACACCAAGTGTGAGACACACCAAATGAGCGGTTGAGATCCACGAATAGTCTGAAAGCTATGTGCGACTTTAAGCTAAGCTCTCACAATGGGTCTGGGACTCATAAGCCTCTGGGTGCTCGAGCTCTGGAAGCTCAACACGCCTGCGACATTTGTTGGTGGCTATGGTACCGCTACTGGTGAAACACCAGTTATGAGAAACACTAAATGAGAGGCTGAGATCCACGAAAGATTTGAAACCTACGTGCGATGATAAGAGGGTGTCTCACAATGGGTCTGGGACCCATGAGCTTCTGGGAAGTCGGGTTCTGGGAGCTCAGCATGTCTGGGACATGTGTTGTTGCCTACGGTATCACTAGTGATGAAACACCAGGTATGAGAAACCCTAATTAAGAGATTGAGATCCACAAAAGATCTGAATCCTACATGCGATGGTAAGATTAGCTCTCACAATGAGTCTGGGACCCATGAGCTTTTGAGTGGTCCGGCTCTGGGAGGTGAACATGTCTGGCACATTTGTTGGTGGCTATGGTACCACTAGTGGTGAAACACCAGGTGTGAGAAACACCAAATGAGCGGTTGAGATCCACGAATAGTCTGAAAGTTATGTGCGATTGTAAGCTAAGCTCTCACAATGGGTCTGGGACCTATAAGCCTCTGGGTGCTCAGGCTCTGGAAGCTCAACACGTCTGAGACATTTTTTGGTGACTATGGTACCGCTACTGGTGAAACACCAGTTATGAGAAACACTAAATGAGAGGCTGCGATCCACGAAAGATTTGAAACCTACGTGCGATGATAAGAGGGTGTCTCACAATGGGTCTGCGACCCATGAGCTTCTGGGAAGTCGGGTTCTGGGAGCTCAACATGTCTGCGACATATGTTGGTGTCTACGGTACCACTAGTGGTGAAACACCAGGTGTAAGAAACAGCAAATGATAGGTTGAGATCCACGAAAGATCTGAAAGCTATGTGCAATTGTAAGCTAAGCTCTCACAATGAGTCTGGGACCCATGAGCCTCTGGGTGGTCGGGCTCTGAGAACACAATACGTCTGAGACATTTGTTGGTGACTATGGTACCGCTATTGGTGAAACACCAGGTATGAGAAACACTAAATCAGAGGCTGAGATCCACGAAAGATTTGAAACCTACGTGCGATGGTAAGAGGGTGTGTCACAATGGGTCTGGGACTCATGGGCTTCTGGGAAGTTGGGTTCTGGGAGCTGAAAACGTCTGGAACTTGTGTTGGTGGCTATGTTACCACTAGCGGTGAAACACCAGGTGTGAGAAACCCTAAATGAGAGACTGAGATCCACAAAAGATCTGAATCCTACATGCGATGGTAAGCTAAGCTCTCACAATGAGTCTGGGACCCATGAGCTTCTGAGTGGTCGAGTGAACATGTCTGGGACATTTGGTGGTGGCTATGGTACCACTAGTGGTGAAACACCAGGTGTGAGAAACACCAAATGAGCGGTTGAGATCCACGAATAGTCTGAAAGCTATGTGCGATCGTAAGCTAAGCTCTCACAATGAGTCCGGGACCCATGAGCCTCTGGGTGGTCGGGCTCTGGGAATACAATACGTCTGGGATATTTGTTGGTGACTATGGTACAGCTATTAGTGAAACACCAGGTATGAGAAACACTAAATCAGAGGCTGAGATCCGCGAAAGATTTGAAACCTACGTGCGATGGTAAGAGGGTGTCTCACAATGGGTCTGGGACCCATGAGCTTCTGGGAAGTCGGGTTCTGGGAGCTGAAAAGGTCTGGAACATGTGTTGGTGGCTATGGTACCACTAGTGGTGAAACACCAGGTGTGAGAAAACCCTAAATGAGAGACTGAGATCCACAAAAGATCTGAATCCTACATGCGACGGTAATCTAAGCTCTCACAATGGGTCTGGGACCCATGGGCTTCTGGGAAGTCGAGTTCTGGGAGCTCAACATGTCTGCGACATGTGTTGGTGTCTACGGTACCACTAGTGGTGAAACACCAGGTGTAAGAAACAGCAAATGATAGGTTGAGATCCACGAAGGGTCTCAAAGCTATGTGCGATCGTAAGCTAAGCTCTCACAATGAGTCCGGGACCCATGAGCCTCTGGGTGGTTGGGCTCTGGGAGCACAATACGTCTGGGATATCTGTTGATGGCTATGGTATCGCTATTGGTGAAACACCAGGTATGAGAAACACTAAATCAGAGGCTGAGATCCACGAAAGATTTGAAATCTACGTGCGATGGTAAGAGGGTGTCTCACAATGGGTCTGGGACTCATGGGCTTCTAAGAAGTCGGGTTCTGGGAGCTGAAAAGGTCTGGAACATGTGTTGGTGGCTATGGTACCACTAGTGGTGAAACACCAGGTGTGAGACACCCTAAATGAGAGACTGAGATCCACAAAAGATCTGAATCCTACATGCGATGGTAAGCTAAGCTCTCACAATGAGTCTGGGACCCATGGGCTTCTGGGAAGTCGGGTTCTGGGAGCTGAAAAGGTCTGGAACATGTGTTGGTGGCTATGGTACCACTAGTGGTGAAACACCAGGTGTGAGAAACACCAAATGAGCGGTTGAGATCCACTAATAGCCTTAAAGCTTTGTGCGATTGTAAGCTAAGCTCTCACAATGGGTCTGGGACCTATAAGTCTCTGGGTGCTCAGGCTCTGGAAGCTCAACACGTCTGAGACATTTGTTGGGGGCCATGGTACCGCTACTGGTAAACACCAGGTGTGACACTACATGAGAGGTTAAGACCCACGAAAGGACTGAAAGCTATGTGCGATGGTAAGCTGTCTCGCAATGGGTCTGTGACCCATTGGTTTCTGGGAAGTCGGGTTCTGGGAACTCAACATGTCTGGGACATGTGTTGATGGCTATAGTACCCCTAGTGGTGAAACACCAAGTGTGAGAAAAACCAAATGAGAGGCTGAGGTCCGCCTGTGGGTGGTTAAGCCCTGGAATCGCAACATGTCTGGGACCTGTGTCTTTGATACCATTAATAGTGACACACCAGGTGTGAGAAATACTAAATGAGAGGCTAGGATCCACAAAAGGTCTGAACCATACATGCAATGGTAGGCTAAGGTCTCGCAATGGGTTTGGGACCCAGGGCCACTGGGAGGTTGGACTCCGGGAGCTCAACATGTCTGGGACATGTGTTGGTGGCTATGATACCGCTAGTGGTAAAACATCAAGTAGCTAAGCTTCACGAAACGTCTGAAATTAAGCTCTCATACTGGGTCTGGGGCGGATTTTATACCTGCCACCTACTGTCTTTCTTATTAGATGATAATGTTATGATTGGAGTGTCAATGTGTACTTTATATCATTCAGGGAGACGCGTCCTAGACTAAAAGGAATGTTAAGTGTAAATTAGATTAATGTACGTATTACCGCCTTTATATTCTTGGTAATAAATAGGTCTACAGTAATTAGCCCAACTTCCCATGCAATAAACATAAATGACTATAAAGGAAAGAACAGATTATAAAGGGTTTTCCAATAAGAGGTGTTATTTTGAATAGCCTGCTATTTCGGTAGATGTCGCTTTTGAAGCTGTCATTTTTTGACATTTGACAAGTAGGAACTACGCCATTAATAAAAATGGAACGATACACGCTTCAACAACGCATTGAAATTATTAAAATTCACTATAAAAATGGTGAAAATTTGGCAGAGACGGTTCGTAAAACTCGACAATTTTTGGGTCGTCGTGAAGCACCTTGTCGGACCGCAATACAGAAATTGGTGGAAAAATTCGATCTGTTGGGACAAGTTAGTGATGTGAAGAATAAAACCCGTGCACGTCGCTCAAGAACAGCCGAGAATATTGCTGCTGTAGCCGAAAGTGTTGAAGAAAACCCAGGTTTGTCCATTCCTCGTCGTTCTTTGGAATTAGGCATTCCACAAACGTCATTACACCGTATTTTGCATAAAGATTTGGGTCTTAAGGCTTATAAAGTCCAGTTAACACAAGAACTCAAGCCGGCCGATCATCAACAACGTCGTGTCTTTGCTGATTGGGTCGTTGAAATGCATGAAAATGATCCGGAATTCCATCGAAAAATCATCTTGAGTGATGAGGCCCATTTCCACCTCGGTGGCTTCGTCAACAAACAAAATTGTCGCATCTGGGGTTCAGAAAACCCAAAAGTTATTGTTGAAAAGCCTCTCTATCCTCAACGTGTGACTGTTTGGTGCGGTTTGGACCTTACTTTTTCGAAAATGAGGCTGGAGCAACAGTTACGGTGAATGGATTGCGCTATCGAGAGATGATTAACGATCTTTTATGGCCGGAATTGGATGGTATTGATCTGGACAACGTTTACTTTCAACAAGACGGCGCTACGTGCCACACAAGCAACGAAACCATTGATCTTTTACGGGAAAAGTTTCCGGACCGTGTTATCTCTCGAAGAGGTGATCACAATTGGCCACCGAGATCTTGTGATTTAACACCTTGCGACTTGTTTCTTTGGGGCCACGTGAAAGAGAAGGTCTACGCCAACTGCCCAGCGTCGACTCAAGACCTCAAAGATGGAATTCGTGAGGCTATCGAGGACATAGGACAGCCACTTTGCGATTTGGTTATGGAAAATTTCATGAAAAGGATATTGTCCTGTCAGCGTGGTCGTGGTGGTCATTTGCCTGATGTTATTTTCCACTATTAACGGCATACCTTCCTCTTTATAATGAAATAAACATCCGATCATTTATATTAAAAAATGGCATTTTTCTTTGAATATCAAAATAACACCTCTTATTGGAAAACCCTTTATATTCAAGTATATCAATTAAAACTTAATCGAAATAAATGATCACAAAGCATAAAGATGAATTTACTGACCATGCAGAGGCCTGTGTTGCCGCTGTGCCTGCCGCGTTTGTTCGTGTAGTTCACCTTGTAGAAGTCGGAGAAGAGGAAGAGGAAAAGAACGCCGTGCAATCCAATCCACACCATGAACACTTTGGGGTAGTTGCAGTCAGTGAATAACGTCTGGAACTGATGCCCGAAGATGAACACGAACTGGACCTGGAAAGATATTCAAATATCCCTATGGTTATATAGAAAAATACATTTTTTTTGACAATGGGGCACTTGCAAGTGACGTTTCAATATGGCGGCCAACAGATGATTCTGAACAAGCAAACCTTCAGTTTACATTGCGTCTTATGAAGAAATATCGTCCCGTTAATTTTATTGCCTTTTTACAGCACTTATTGTTTTCTTATAAAAAAAATCTGTTGTGGCCAGCACAATACATCTCGCCACTTCTTTTGGTTACATAAGTATAGGGCGCGAACAGTCATGTTACATTGTTAGCCCTGACAAGCAGATGTGAGGGCCCGTTTCAGAAAGATAATTAGTAATTATGTACATAGATGTCAAATGTCAGTATTTTACAATAAAAATTTCAAGATTTTCTAAATTCGTATAGTTAATTTGTCAACAGGAGTGTGGAATTTACTGGTCGAGGGAAATAAACCACATGGAATTGGAAAATCACTAAATTTAGAATGAGAAATTATGATATTTGACATCTATATACATAATTACTAGCTATCATTCTGACATGGGCCCCCATATCTGCTTGTCAAAGCCAACAAAGTCACATGACTGCTCGCGCCCTAATGTATTTAACATTTCTTGTATACCTACACTCTACACCAAAAATTCTACTTATATCTATTCCTTATATTTAGATTTTTTTAAATTTAAATTCATTCTATGAAGAAATTTTGTCTTACTCTTCTAATTTTTCGAGATGATTCCAATTCATTGTTGACATTAACAGTATTTCTGAAGGGTATGTGTAATATAATTTTAAATATTTAACTATTAATACAATAAGAAATAATATAATGTATGTACTTCCCAGAAAAAATCTTCAATAATATCTCTGGATTTTTGACACTGACATTTATCTGTCAGTTACAAACATTTTTTATTTTTCAATTGGTTTCCATGACATTATGTGGGCTGTGAAATTTAGTACAACAGATTATTATATACCTTATATTTCTTTTATCTCTAAATCTGTAGATTATATAATAAAATATTTTTCCGTCGATCGTTTATTAATAGGCTATCTTAATGTATAGAAAATCATTCATTAATGACCCCTATTAATGCATGATTTTTTATTAATAAACGATTTATTGGGTGCGTTCACCACATGGAACACAGCATATATTGCTAACGCTAAGTTGTAGCAAAAAGGTAGACAGAATTAAAAATCATGCTTTTGACACTTACTAGCTAGGTATATATTCACGTAGCATACCTTTAAAATGAATTTGAAGAATAAAATTCCTCAAATAATATAAAAAACCGCTTGTGTCATCTAGGAATAAGTTAACTGAACGCACCCACTGAAAACAATTGCTGACAAAACTTATTGATTTTCTGACGTAAAATTTGACGTTCAGTCAACCATTACTAACCTAAAAAAAATTTTCATGGAGTAAAATTAGATTTTCCATTTAAGTAAGATACGGTCAACGAAAAAATATTGTAACTAACACGTGTGTTAATTGGCGATTAATGATCTCAACAATTAACGCGTTCGCTACGCTCACGCGTTAAAATGTCTCGATCATTAATCGCCCTCATTAACACACTTGATAGTTAAATAACTATAAATGTATCAGTTAGAGAATTTAATTTTCTTTAATATTACCAAGAAAAAATTTCAAAATATAATATTTAGAAGATTTTTTTTCCAGAATCTTCTACTTCCGGTTTTCCAATTGTTACCGAAACCTTTTCAGATCTTCCCATGAATGTCCGATTGGGAAATACGTAGTTAAACAAATATAAAGTCTTATAGTTTTTGAGTAATCGTCCTTCCAATATCCACACACACACATACATACACAGACATCATCGTAAAAATGTTAAAATCGGATTGTATGGACCTTAAAACGTGCTTATTCAATAAAATCTGGATATGCGATTTTTAGCATGAATGCAATACCTCTCTTAGCGAGAGGTAAAAAATGCTAATATCTAGTAAACTAATAAAATTTATTTGGTCCTCTTAGTACATTAATAACAAAATGTTGATAAAATAAATATTAATACCAAATACTTAGTACCTCTACCACATGCTAACATAGTACTTACAATTTGTAGAGTGGTAAGGTATTTCTTCCACCAGATGTACTTCTGGTATTCAGGTCCCATGGCTGCTACCATATAGTAAAAGTACATTATGATGTGTACAAACGTGTTCAAAAGGGCGAAGAATGTACTATGACCACCTGAGAAATAAATGGTTTGTTAATAACAATCATTGTAGCGCTGAAATATTATATCAGGCAACCAAATAATTAATAATAACCAGATAATTATTTTTATTAAGAAAAGCCAATAAGAAAGTCAGTTTAAAATAATATCACAATCTGGTAAAGATAAGCTGTTACAGTAAAATTTTTGAAAGATGCCCGATCAAGGTTGTCTACGAATTGTATGAATTCAGATTTTTGCTCCGCCCATCATGACAAATTCAGTAGTGTCGTTTGCTTAGTTTTTATGAGGGTACGTAAGATATTATTGTTATTTTATTATTATAAAAATATATATTACAGGAAAAGCATTCAAAATCCATAAATAAGTCAACTATAGTCAAATTTTTTGACTCTGTCGGGTACAGTAATAAAATTATAAATGAACTATAAATATCGCAATTATGATAAAGCGGCATATCCTTTACTTTCTGCAGTATAATACTGTTTAGCATCGGCCCATATTTTTGAGCCGCTCTATTCATGCATTGAATCAAACGTCTACTAGGTATGTATAGGAAAATAGCCTTACAGTCCTTTAACATAAATGAATAGAGCGGCTCAAGAATATGGGCCGATGCCAAACAGTATTATACTACAGAAAGTGAAGGATATGCCGCTTTATCATAATTGCGATATTTATAGTTCATTTATATTTTTATTACTGTACCCGACAGAGTCAAAAAATTTGATTATAGTAAGTTTATAACCAAATGTAAAACCAAATATGTTAAAAATAAGATACTGACACAATGTCAGTGTCAGTGACTCTGACAGAATATAACGTTACACGTACGGCTATGATTCGAGGTAATGTATCCGAATTAATAAATAAACTTACGTTACAGCGAAAGTATTATCAACAACGAGCATCGTTTATAAATGGAATGTCCTAACTTATTCGAAACAATATGAATTTTTGAAAGACAAGCGTGTTATATCCATCCTTATCACACACTCTTACAGCCTTTGCAAAAGAAAGAGATAAATGTATGCCTATTTGTTAATTCGTTCGTGATACAGGTGCCCTTGATCGGACATCTTTCAAAAATTTTACTGTACATGAAAATAATTTAAAATGCAGTTTGTTTAAAACAGTTGAAATTCCAAAACGTCAAACTACAGATAACTTTATTCGACATGGTTACCAAGTTTAAAATAAATCCCTAGAATTTAGTTTGATATTTTTCGTAAACATTTCAAAAATTCTATAAAATAAATGACGCAAAGTATAAAAAATCGTGTATTATACTCGTTTCATACGACGTATTGTCTTATGAAACTCGTATAATAATATACTATTATTAAGAAACAATAATACACTATTATTCATCGAAGTAATTACCATCACACTCAGTGACTTTTGCCAACGTGACACCAATTGGATGGATTTTGAATAAAAAAATCTGTTGTGGCCAGCACAATACCTCTCGCCATTTCCATTTTATGTTGCATAGGGTGCGAGCAGTTATGTGACATTGTTAGCCTTGGCAAGCAGATATGGGGGCCCGTGTCAAAATGACAGCTAGTAATAATGTACATAGGTGTCAAGTATCATAAGTTTTCATTCAAAACATTATGATTTTCCAAATCCATGTGGATTACTTTCCTCGACAAGTATTTTCCATACAATTGATGACAAATAAACAGAATGAAAAATTATGACATATGACAATTGTGACATCTATGTAAATAACTATTAGCCGTCATCTGACACGGATCCTCATCTGCTTGCCAAGGCCAATCAAGTCACATGACTGCTCACGCCATATAAGTAACGGATTTAACATTTCTTGTGCACACAAATAATTGAAATTGCATTTCTTCCTTCGTTCTATGAGAAATTTTGTCCTACTATTCTAATATGTTCAAAATTCTTCAAATTCATTGACGGTATTAGCGGTATTTCTTCAGGATATATGTAATATTAACATACCTATATTTAATTAATAATACAATAATATATATTAAATGTACTCGTACCTCCCGGAAAAATCTGATTTTTGACATTTTGCATTTATCTGTCAATTACAAACATTTAAATATCTCAACTGTTTTTTGGGCAACGAGATTTATTACAACATATTATTATTCTATTATTATTATTATTATTATTATATACTATATCTCCAAACCTATACGAGATATAATAAAAAAAAAAAATGTGTCAGATAGAGAATTTAATTTTCTTTAGTATTACGAAAAAAAATTTCAAATAATAATATTTAGAAGATTTTTTTCAAGAATCTGCTGTTTCCTGTTGTCCAATTGTCACCAAAACCTTTTCAGATCTTCCCATTAATGTCTGATTGGGAAACACGTAGTTAAACAAATATAAAGTCTTATAGTTCACACACACACACACACACACAAACACATACATTCACACACACAGACATCATCGTAAAAATGTTAAAATCGGGTTGAAGGGACCTTAAAACGTGCTTATTCAATAAAATCTGGATATACGATTTTTAGCATGAATCCAATTCCTCTCTTAGCGGGAGGTAAAAAATTATTAAATTAATTGTCATTAATATTCTACATTATTACAAAAATAAATATTTATGAACTAGTAAACTTCGAAATTCAAATAAAATCAATTAATATTACCTGCTATCGTAATTCATAGCAAGGAAAAAATATTTATTTACACACGGCATTAGCTCATTATTAAGTAATTAAATATTTAATCAATATAATAGATAAATCCTGGTCTATGTTAATATTTATTTATGATTTATTCTATGCATGTGCAGTACATTAAGTACATATAGAGAATTGCTTGCCATAAAATATGGTAATGTCGTAATTTATTATTTAATGAATATTAAAGCAAATTTACAATAATATGGAAAATACACGACAATGTCAATGCAGCATTTTTATGTCAGGTGAGTATAATAATTTAAAATGTCAACATATGAAATACCTACAGTATTGGCTATAAAGATAGCACGTTTAAAAAATCTGTTGTGGCCAGCACAATACCTCTCGCCACTACCTTATTTAGTTAAATAAGTATAGGGCGCGAACAGTCATGTTACATTATTGGCCTTGAGAAGCAAATGTGGGGCCCATTTCAGAAAGATAATTAGTAATTATGTACATAGATGTCAAATGTCAGAATTTTTCATTAAAAATTTCAAGATTTTCTAAATTCACGTAGTTAATTTGTCACCAGGGAATTGTCGAGGAAAATAAACTACATGGAATTGGAAAATCACTAAATTTAGAATGAGAAATTATGATATTTGACATCTATAATACATAATTACTAGCTATCATTTTGACATGGATCCCCATATCTGCTTGTCAAGGCCAACAAAGTCACATGACTGCTCGCGCCCTATTGTATTTAACATTTCTTGTATACCTACACTCTACACCAAAAATTCTACTTATATCTATTTTTACCTTCCGTCACCTCTAGGTAAGGAAGGTATTGTCTTTGGTCAAAAAATTCGGTGGTGAGTTTTCATTGAATAAGCACGTTTTAGGGTCTTTACAATACGATTTTACTATTTTTACGATGATGTCTGTATGTGTGTGTGTGTGTTCGTATGTGCGTGTGTGTGTGTATGTGACCGCTTTTTCGTCCACGATATCTCCAATACTAGAATTCCAAAAATTACAATTCTTGCGTATTTCCCTTCCTTACAACCATATGCAGACATGTTTAGATTTTGATTATAATTGGTCAACCGGAAGTACCCTCATTTGAAGATTTTAACAGTTTTTCTTGAAAAACTCAGTTAAATGTTATTATAACTTAAAGAATATATTATTCTCTATACGATTTGATTGCATTTTATATTTCATATTCAACAAATATAGAGTTAAAGAATAATAAAGATAAAAACTTCGTATAAATTTCATAATTCAGCCAGCTATGCTAACATAACCATGGAAACTGCTAATATATTCAGGTAATTCAAATTGACAGATGTCAGTATCAATAAAAAGCAAGTAATTGAATGAAAAAATAAGGGAAGTAATTCTAGTGTTAGAAGTTTTTAGATATAATAGAGACGATTACATTAGTTTGAACATGTCATGAGGAGAGATGAATAAATTAATAGAAGGTGGAAGAAACATAGGAAGACCAAATATAAGATGAAAAGACTGTATTGTAGAAGACTTGAGAGAAAAGGAACTGAATGAGGACAACACGCAAAACAAAAATTGTGGAAGAAGAAAATAAAAAATAGCGACCCCCTAACGAATGGGAAAACTAAAGAAGAAAAAGATGTCAGTGTCAAGTGCAATTTGCATAGTTTGTTTATGAAATAACTTTACTGGAAATATAGGATCTTTTGCAAGAAAATTTATGTATGGGGCGCGTGTGCAGTGACATGACTTTGCTACCTTTGGCAAGCAGATATGGGGACCCGTATCAAAATGACAGCAATTAATTATGTCCATAACTGACAAGTGTCATAATTTTTCATTCAAAATTTCATGATTTTCTTATTTCATGTGATTTGTTTGTTATCAGGAGTATGGAATTCCGTTGCCGAGAAAGGGAATCATAAAATACCAAAAATTTAGAATCTTTTGCAAGAAAATTTATGTATGGAATTTGTACATAATACACGGGATTGACGGAAGGTATTGTGCTGGCCACATCAAATTTTTATATTTAGATTTTTTAAATTTAAATTCTTTCTATGAAGAAATTTTGTCCTATCTTTAGAGATTTAGAGATAAAGAAATATAAGGTATATAATAATCTATTGTAATAAATTTCACAGCCCAAATAATGTCATGGAAACCAATTCAAAATTAAATTGTAATTGACAGATAAATGTCAGTGTGAAAAATCCAAAGACATTACTGAAGATTTTTTCTGGGAAGTACATAAAAAAAAATCATCACGGCATATTACCCATTGCTGGGTGTGCCAATCTGCTTCATACACAGATTTCGGTAATGATGGAATATTTGTACCGTGCGGGCGCTTACCAAGCAGTACATACATTATATTATTTCTTATTGTATTATTAGTTAAATATTTAAAACCATAGGTATATTACATATACCCTTTAAAAATACTGTGACGTACGCCCCTGAGAAAAGTATGCATGCGCCGCTACTGATAGCATGTTCGCGAACAATGACGTAATCCCTTCGAAAGAACGTACCAGAGCGATAATGCAATCCCCGACGCGCTGACAGGTTAATTGCGCCGTGACCTCATTCCTTTGTATACGGGTCATTGTCGCTTTAGAAGAGTTCTAGAATGATAGGGGCTGTATAAATACCGTCGGGAGAACAGCGGGAGACAGTCTCATATATACAAGCAACCAGATATGAACTCGGTGATATAAATAAACAGTTTAGCAGTTGTTAACATAAATAAATGTAGTTATATAAATAAGTGTAGTGATATAAATATTGTATAGATAAATAATCGTAGTGTTTAAGCATTTAATAATATTCTTAGTGTTTATAATTATTTAATCATAGTGTTAGTTACTTTTATTATCTTTTAATATTTAATCTAATTATTTATAGTTCAATAAACATATTCTTTTAGTTAATATTATTTGTCTATGTTTTACACTTCACCCATATAAATAAAAACGTTACAATACTGTCAATACCGACAATGAATTGGAAACATCTCAAAAATTAGAAGAGTAGGACAAAATTTCTTCATAGAATGAATTTAAAATAAAACAATCTTAGATATAAGAAATAGATATAAGTACATTTTTTGGTGTAGAGTGTAGGTGTACAAGAAATATTAAATACAATAGGGCGCGAGCAGTCATGTGACTTTGTTGGTATGGTGACCCGTGTCAGAATGATAGCTAGTAATTATGTAAGAAAATCTTGAAATTTTAATGGAAATTCTGACATTTGATATCTATGAACATAATTACTAATTGTCATTGTGACACGGGCCTGCAAGTGCTCGCGCCCTATACTTATGTAACCAAAAACGGAAGTGGCGAGGGGTATTGTGCTGGCCACAACAGATTTTTTCCGTATTGAGATTTACTGAAAATTGCTATCTTTATGGCCAATATTGTATACAGACAATAGAGAATAAAAATGGTAATTTGTGCTAACCTGGTGCAAATTTGAGTCCCATCCAAACTGAGAAAGGCATACAACCATGGTGGAGGACGTGTAACGTGCTGACGTGTTGTGTCTTCTTGCGGAGAATGAAGAATAGTGTGTCGAAGAATTCGGTGAATTTGCTGAAGTAGTACCACCAGCATGTGTGCGCCATCTGTAACAAAATAAAAACATTTCATGATTCTAATATCTTTCAGATAATTGCAGTTTCATTTTTACTTCCTTGTACGTAAGTAAAGGAAGTATTGTAATCGCGAAAAATTTCGGTTTTCAGATTTCAGCGGAAATATCCATTTTGACTAATTTCGTCGTGACGTCTGTACGTACGTACGTATCTCGCATAACTCAAAAACGGTAAGCAGTAGAAAGTTGAAATTTTGTATTTAGGACTCCTATAACATCTAGTTGTGCACCTCCCATTCTGGTTATTACACAATTTCCAGAAGTGGCACTTTACATGAAGCCTATAATAGATTTTAATGAAAAACTGTTTTAAAATATAATCCAAAACTTTTCAAATTTGGTATACAAGACTTTTATGTCAATTTAAATAACATAATAGATTTTAGTTAAAATAGGCTAACCGGAAGTGGTACATTACTTGAAGTTGTTAACAGTTTTTCTTGAATAAAATGATTTTATTTTGATTTTAGAAATAAATGCTTCAAATAAAAGTTTTAGAGAATTAATTTCTGCGTCTAGCACATCAAGTGTTATTAAATTAGCCCTTTGTATAAGCGAGATATGTAAATTTAAAAATTATTTTTTTGTAATAAAGCTTGCTATGGATTAGGACAAAAAAATAAAATGTTCATGTCAAATTACGTTAAATACGTGCAATTTTATGATTCGTACAATGAACAAATATTATATTTTTATTGTGAAATTAGTCATATTCATTGTTGTTATCAAATATTTCTTTGTTGTAATCAAAACTCTCTTTAAAAACTACCTTTATGGTCGCTATATATCTTACTGTTTTGAAGTTAAAATTAATATTTTGTAATTTATTTATTAAAAAAATATGTATAGTTTAATAATCGTACAAGGAAGTCGTGTGGTGTCCACATCAGATTTTTTGTTTTTGTAATAAAGCTTGCTATGGATTAGGACAAAAACATAAAAAAATGTTCATGTCAAATTACGTTAAATACGTGCAATTTTATGATTCGTACAATAACAAATATTATATTTTTTTTGTGAAATTAGTCATATTCATTGTTGTAATCAAATATTTCTTTGTTGTAATCAAAACTCTCTTTAAAAAGAACCGGGTTAGATTATGGTCGCTATATATCTTACCGTTTTGAAGTTAAAATTAATATTTTGTAATTTAGTTATTAAAAAAATATGTATAGTTTAATAATCGTACAAGGAAGTCGTGTGGTGTCCACATCAGATTTTTTGTTTTTGTAATAAAGCTTGCTATGGATTAAGACAAAAAAAAAAAAATGTTCATGTCAAATTACGTTAAATACGTGCAATTTTATGATTCGTACAATAACAAATATTATATTTTTTTTGTGAAATTAGTCATATTCATTGTTGTAATCAAATATTTCTTTGTTGTAATCAAAACTCTCTTTAAAAAGAACCGGGTTAGATTATGGTCGCTATATATCTTACCGTTTTGAAGTTAAAATTAATATTTTGTAATTTACTTATTAAAAAAATATGTATAGTTTAATAATCGTACAAGGAAGTCGTGTGGTGTCCACATCAGATTTTTTTAATTAATTTTTCAGATGTCAGAATTTACTCAGCTGCTGTAAAAGATCCATCGTCTGTTTCACTCGACGTAAATTTTACAGCGCTACTGTATATCTACATCAGTAACATTTACGTGCAGGAATAGCGTTTTCGTTACATTCTGTAAACTTGGATACTTACAGTGTGTACTGCAGACACTCGAGTTCAGAATCGAACCATAAATGTCTGCTTCTAGGCTATGCACTATTCTGTTCATATTAATATACTTTTAAAAGAGAGAAAGTAAACTGATAAATTTGGAAAAACCGTTAATTTGATAAGAAATTATACAAACGGATATTTACATGATAATATTAGAGATATAAATTTCGAAGTTTATATTTTATGAATAGTCTAACTTCTGTTGATATTTGTCTCTTTATGTTCTATAATATATTTGAAGAATAAATTTCTCTCTTAAATGAATATCCTTCTTCAAATAAAAATTTCATTGTAGAAATACAATAAATGACTGAAAACATATCAGGGATGATTGCAACATCAATGGAAGAACTGATATACAAAGACTTAACACCGTATATTTTAATAATAATAATAATCTTTATTAATGGTAATAAAAAAAATACACCATTAAGGGCGAGATTCATCTGCAACGCTGATCTTCCATCTAACCTAAGTTAATAATAACAAAAGACAAATAACTATTAGACACTAGTCCACAAGCATAGAATATAAAATACAAATAATACTACTATATACTAATATATCTATATTAAGAAGCGACGAGCCGCGTAAAGTATAATAAGAACGCTTTTCTGTTAGCCTAGAAGACAAATAATGCGAGAACGAGTTCGTAAGAAACGGTCGGAGTTGTGGAAAAACAAGTCGTGGATTTTGCACCAGGACAACGCACCTGCCCATAACGTGCTGTCTGTTAAGCGTTATTTAGCCGCTAGAGGCACTCCAGTGCTCGAACACGCGCCGTACTCGCCTGATTTAGCTCCCTGTGACTTTTTTCTGTTTCCGAAGATCAAGTCTGCCTTAAAAGGAACCCGGTTCGAGTCGATGGTAGAAGTGAAAATCGGCGGAGCTTCTAAACGCTCTTACAAAAGAAGACTTCCAACATTGCTTTGACCAATGGAAAAAACGAATGGAACGGAGGGGAGCACATTGAAGGGAAGCATTTGATTATAAAATTATGTTTTTCACAAATCAAAGAACTACACCAAAATTAAATTTATATCTACTAATTAGCCCCGAATTTAATTTGTGCACATGTTTAACTATATAATTAAAATTACGCATCCGTGAAAATGTACGAGGGTCATTCAATAAGTAAAGAGACAAATGGCTATAGCTCAAAAACGGTTTATTTCAATCTTTCAAAATTAAGGCTATTTTTCAACATAATCACCCCCCACAGTTATGCACTTGTCCCATCTTTCTTGCAGCTTCCTAATTCCCTTGGCGAAGAATTCTTTCGATTTACCCCGAAGCCACTTTTGCACCGCTTCCTTAACTTCCTCATTGTTAGCAAATCTTTTTCCACGTAGGGCGTCTTTGAGTGGTCCAAACAGGTAAAAATCAGATGGGGCGAGGTCGGGACTGTAGGCAGGATGAGGTAAGACCTCCCAACCCAATTCTTGAAGCTTATCACGGGTCAGCTGGGCTGTATGAGGGCGGGCGTTATCGTGCTGAAGAATGACTCCATTTGACAAGAGTCCACGGCGTTTGCTCCTGATAGCTGGTCTAACTTTGTGTTCTAGCATCTCAGAGTAGTATTGGCTATTGATAGTTCGCTGATCTTCAAGGAAATTGCAATAGACTGAACCCTGTGAGTCCCAAAAGATGGTCATCCACTGGACGTCCACATCGGGGTTCATCACCTACACTTGTTCGGCCACTTTTAAACCGATCAACCCACTTGTAAAAATTCGCACGGTTCATACAACTTTTACCGTACTGTATAACAATCTAGAAAAAAATTCACTTGATTTTACACCTTCTGCGACTAAAAATCTAATGACTGAGCGCTGCTCTTCTAAGGTACAATCTTCTAGTGGACTTGCCATGGTGAACTGAAAATTTTGAGGTTATGTTGACAAAATGATGAAACAGCTGATCAGAACATATCCCAAGGTTGCCAACTAACACCCCTGAAAAGATTGTACACATTCATTGAATAGTTTTAAAATTATAGAATTTGTCTCTTTACTTATTGAATGACCGTCGTAATTTAATTTGGTTTTCAATAATATAATTATATATAACCTCAAATGGAGCTAACTGTTTCATGTTCTATAATGAATATAATTCCGAAATGATTTGCAATAAACTGTTATTGTATGTTTTATGACCATGAATAAATCATTGAAATTGTTTTATTTATTGTTTGCCCATCTAACATATGGTACAATTGCTTCAAACGTTTTTAGCCAAGTTTTATTTATAATGGTACAAAATGGCTCAAAAGTAATCACCATATCGGAAGATGCTCTCATGTTCACAAAAAATGACGTCTCATGTCATCGCGACTTTGACATTTGTGAAGTAAACAGACGTAGAATCAGGGGGGTGAATCTACATTCAGAAACGTGATAACAAGTTTTCAATCTAGTAGCGTTTGCAACTATTTCCTGACCCTTTCATAGATGGCTTTAGTAGTACAGATTTTATAGGGATTCTCAAACTTTAATGTCAAAATACTATAAAAAGGTAACATAAGTTTGAGAACTGCTGTAAATTTCCCACAATTTTCTATCGCATCGTTCGAAATTCTTTGACATTTAAGGTAGTTCACCATTAAATCGAGTTTCTATAGATGTTCATAAAAATTTAACTATGTGTTAATAATGACCTAGTACATGCATAGTTAATTTTTTATAAACTTCTGACGTACAGAAAATGAGCTATTCGCCTCGAAAGTCAGACATTTTAACACGTGAAGCATAGGACCAATGCTACCAAAACCAACGTTTTGATTAATAGCATCATTTTGCTTCTATAGATTTTAATAAAAAACTAATATGTAGTAGTTTAATATGTTTCGAATGTTATTTCAAACGATGAAAGCCATCTGATGTACAGTTTCAGAGTAATCGTAGTGTAAAATAATGTACTCGACGACAGAAAAACTCGAGGGAGAGAGGCAGCGGCAACACTGTATGTTTACGTCAGGGGGAAGGGTAAAACTAATATAATATATAGATAAAAATGTTACTTACATTTGCATTTAATGTTTGTTTTATTCATTTATATTTGTAAAACACTGTATAACAACGTTAGAACTGCTAAATTGATTTTTTGACAGTCTCAAAATGACATTTAAATGGCAGCAGGCATAAATCACGCCTTCATTACCGGTTTTAGAACTAGAGTTTTGGGCAGATTTTGAAACAAAATTTGAGTTGTTTCCCGGTTTTGTATTAATAAAGTAGGCTACGATCCAGCAGATATCAAATTTAAATGTCATTTTTAGAATGTCAAAAAATCAATTTAGCTATTATAACGCTGTTATATGGTTTTTCAAAGATATAAATGAATAAAAAATACAAAATACAAAAAATGCAAATGTAAGTACTATGTCTTATCTATTTTTGTTATATTATTTTTAATACGTCAAAATTGACAGCGGGAATAAGTCACGGCAAATCGGCGAATTTGTAACTACGGCTGGATTCAGAGGCTCTCTGCTAGAACTGTTCCCCCCTTCCCCTTCCGATTAAAGCGCGACGTTGCCAGCTTTCCTTTAACAACGTTTCGTAGCGGTGTGGGTGTACATACTTATGACATACGGCACAAGAAAGTACAGTCACCTACCAAAAGTTTTCTTTAGAGAGGGGTTATCGTAGAATGCGCAGTATACGTTCAGCGCGATCAAATTTATAATATTTCAGAAAGAGATCACATGAAATATTTATAGTGAAGACACATTCTTGCAGAAGTTGACAGTGCACAGTAGAACAAATGATATGTGTAAGTGGACCAGGAGAATATACATCATGGTGGTGCTCAAGTTTACTACATCCAGAAGAACAAGTGATTAGATTTTGGTTATAATTGATGAATCAGAAGTAGCCTCATTTGAAGATTTTAACAGTTAAATGTGATTTATTGACACTTAACGTTATTATATATTATTATTCTCTATACGATTTGATTGCATTTTATACTTTATATTCAATAGATATAGAGTTAAAGAATTTTAAAGAAATTAAATTTCACAAATCAGCTAGCTATGCTAATTAACCATGGAAACTGCCAATACATTCAAATAATTTAAAATGACAGATGTCAGTACCAATGAAAACTAAATGAATGTGGCAGAGATGAGGATGTTGAAGTAGATGTTGAGGAAGACACGGAAAGATACGGTAAGGAAATAACTCTAGTGTTAAAAGTTTCTAGAAAGATACGAGAGACGATTACATTGGTTTGCACATGTCATGAAGGATATATTGGAAGCAGAATGAATAGCTTAGAAGAAACTGAGGAAGACCAAAGATAAGATGGAAGGACTGTATTACGGAAGACGAACGCAAAACAGAAATGAGTGGAAGAAGAAAATAAGCGACCTCTAATGCCCGTATTAATAGTCGCTCCTCAAACTCAACCTTAAGGTTTCCTTGGCTGAGACGTCCTCAACTACCTGAGCTAGGTGTGTTTTATAAACGTTCCTTCGGCAAACCTCGGCTGGGGAAGCCTCAGCTCTACCTCAAGGCGTCCTTGCCGGGGACACATGCGCAGTTTTAGGTTATAATTGGCGCGATTTGAAACACTTTGGTATATTTGAGGTATTGAGGTTATATTTTTAGAGTTTTTTATACATTGTAATAAACATAGATAATGGCAGAGGATAACTTTGACGACTATTTTGAGTTTGAGGAACATCGTGTAAGAGAGCGATTTCGTTTACAAAAACTGAGATATGAAAGTAAACATGCGTGCTCAAGATAAAGTAGGGTTAGAAAAGAACAGAACTGTACATAAAACAATATTTTACAATAAACAACAACAAAAATTCATTACTAACGTGGGACATGTTAGTCCCCACAGTTAAATTTAAAGAAACTAGAAGTTTTTTTACAGTTATAAAACAATATTTATATTTTTTTATTTCTATTTTGTTATATAAATACAGAATTAATAATTCATGAAAAGTCTATTGGCAGTTGTAAAATACTAAGGATGATTATACGTTAAAAAGTGCATACAATAAAATATTTTTTATTTTTTCGGTAAATTTTATCTTATTCTAACTATTAACATTTAATACTAAAAAGAAGTTTGCAAAACGCGTAAGTTATAATTTACAATTGCGTATATGACTCTGCTAAAGAGCCTCAAGGAAGGCTTCAACCTACCTTGAGATAAGGAAGCGTTTTCGGGACACAAGGAACGTTTATTGTACGGGTAAGGCGGCCTCAAGTCTTCCTTCGCCCAAGGAAGCCTTGAGGAGCGACTATTAATACGGGCATAAGATGTCAGTGTCAAGTGCAATTTGTATAATTTGTTTATGAAATAGTTTTACTAGAAATTTAGAATATGTTGCATTTATGTATGGAATTTATACATAATACCTTTGAATATATAATACATATAAGAATGGCAACGTAATGTATATAGATTAAATATTTCGAGAGAAGGTGCCATCTATCCCTCCATATACGAATTATTTCTGAGTTAGTTCAAAAAATACATAATAGGTGGATGTTGCACAGTGTTGCCACGTAGCTAGAACAACAAGATAAGATTTTAAAAAGGTTTGCTACTGTAAAACAAGTATACATGTACATTGAAGATTCAAAATATATTATCTGGTTATTATGAAACAATATTTTTCAATTATTGATTATTGAATACCTCTAACAAATAGTATCTGGCAATGCTGTCAGCACGATTTACCGTAGTTCATAGTTTTGTGGTAGGAGTCACTAGCTATCTATAATAATTTTGTGAATAAAAAGAGACAGATATAGAATGTTGCTAGGCCATATGCGTTGCCATTCTTATATGTATTATATATTCAAAGATAATACACAGGATTGACGGAATGTATTGCGCTGGCCACATCAGATTTTTTTTATTTACTAACAAAATTACTGCTGTAGAAAATCGAGTGTTTACTTTTGCGTCACCTTGCGTATGTTTAAAATTACTGGAATTTTATATTGTAATTTTTCAATATGTATTTATCAGAAATATTATACAACTATAAAAAACGAACATAAAAATCTAAAATATATTTCAAATTAGCAGTCAAGGCACGTCTGATAAACTGTTCTTACAATTTTATACTAAACTGTAAAATACAAACAGATACTTATAATTCAGTACACATACCATCTTTTAATTTAACAATGTCTTGCAATAGACAGATAATTTTCGTCCATTTATTCCTATTATTAGCTGCCGTCACCTTTAGGTAAAGAAGGTATTGTTTTAGTCAAAAAAATCAATGATGCATGAGTATTTAGTAAATAAGCACGTTTTAGGGTCCATATAATACGATTTTCCCGTTTTTACGATGATGTATGTATGTACAGTAAAATTTTTGAAAGATGTCCGATCAAGGGCACCTGTAGCACGAACGAATTAACAAATAGGCATACATTTATCTCTTTCTTTTGCAAAGGCTGTAAGAGTGTGTGATAAGGATGGATATAACACGCTTGTCTTTCAAAAATTCTTATTGTTTCGACTAAGTTAGGACATTCCATTTATAAACGATGCTCGTTGTTGATAATACTTTCGCTGTAACGTAAGTTTATTTATTAATTCGGATACATTACCTGGATTCATAGCCGTACGTATAACGTTATATTCTGTCAGAGTCACTGACACTGACATTGTGTCAGTATCTTATTTTTAACATATTTGGTTTTACATTTGCTTATAAACTTACTAGTTGACTTATTTTTGAATTTTGAATACATTAAAATTTTTGAAAGATGTCCGATCAAGGTCGTCTACGAATTGTATGAATTCAGATTTTTGCTCCGCGCATTATGACAAATTCAGTAGTGTCGTTTGCTTAGTTTTTATGAGGGTACATAAGATACTACTGTTATTTTATTATTATAAAAATATATGTTACAATAAAAGCATTCAAAATTCAAAAATATATCAACTGGTAAGTTTATTAGCAAATGTAAAACCAAATATGCGAAAAATAAGATAATGACACAATGTCAGTGTCAGTGATACTGACAGAAAATAATGCTATTCGTACGGCTATGAATCAAGGTAATGTATTTAAATTAATATCTAAACTTACGTTACAGCGAAAGTATTATCAACAACGAGCATCGTTTTAAAATGGAATGTCCTAACTTATTCGAAACAATATGAATTTTTGAAAGACAAGCATGTTATATCCATCCTTATCGCACACTCGTATAGCCTTTGTAAAGAAAGGGAAAAATATGTCAATTTGTTAATTCGTTCATGATACAGATGACCTTGATCGGACATCTTTCAAAAATTTTACTGTATGTGTGTATGTGTGTGTGGATCCTCTTTACGCTCTAACTCAAATACTATCATTCAGAAAGTTTTGAAACCATGTATTTCTACCTTATTCTAATATGGAAATATCTGATTAGATTTTGGTGGCAATCGGATAACCGGAAATGGCAGTTTACTTGAAGCTCAAGATAGTTTTTCTTCCAAAAATACCTTTAATTGTAATTTTTTCTCAATTTATTATAAAAACTAAAGATTATTCCATTTTCTACAAGTTTGCTTTAATACTTTTTCTATATATTGTATGAATAAATTTATAAAGTAATATAAATATTATATATATATAGGTAAATGGCGGGAGGTACTGTGTTGGTCACATCAGATTTTTCAAGGTCATCTGTATCTTGAATGAATTAACAAATTGGCAAACATTTATCTGTTTTATTTACCATGACATAAAGCGTTTGCAACGTTTGTCTTTCAAAAATTCATATTGTTTCGACTAAGTTAGGACATTCCATTTTAAAACGATGCTCGTTGTTGATAATACTGTCGCTGAAACGTAAGTTTATTTATTAATTCAGATATATTATCTTGACTTATAGCCGTACGAATAACGTTATTTTCTGTCATTGTGACTGACACTGTGTCAGAATCTATTTTTCACATATTTGGTTTTACATTTGCTAATAAGTTTACCGATTGAATTATTTTTAAATGCTTTTACTAGCGATCTTTGTATGTTATTGTTAAAAAATCACGAGCAACCACACTAAAAGTGCACCACATTGCATTTCTTGTTGCCAATGGTACATCCTCCAGAAACTGAGGTAGAGTATGTTCCAAAAAGTTGCGATACACCTCGCCGGTAAGTCCATAAATGAAATGCATGTCAGTCATCTCGGCGTTCGTATAGATATTCATGATAAGAGGACTTCACTAACAAAAGTTTAAGTATTATAGACAGAAAATACACGTCAAACAGTCAAACGTCTCAACAAATTTGACACATAACTTGCCTGCTGTTACTAGATTAATAATTTGAAAAATATCAAAATTGATTTTGTCGAATTTTTTTTTCGGCCTGTATCTTCGAAACAAAGCGGCTTTTCAAAAATCATCAAAGGACAAAATCATCTTAGAATGGTCCAGGGAATAACCCCTTCAATTTTTGCCCTATGTTTAATAAACACCCTATATATTTATAACAATAAAATAACAGTAATATCTTATGTACCCACATAAAAACTAAATAAACGACACTACTAAATTGAATTTAACAGAATGGGCGGAGCTAAATTTTTAATTCATACAATTCGTAGATGACCTTGATCGGACATCTTTCAAAAAATTACTGTATTTATGTGTGTCTGTTTTACCTTGAACCGAAAAAGAATATTTTTCGTCAAACGTAATAAAAGTAGAACCTTTTATGACTTGATTCACAAGGTAGAAATAAAATAAATAAATATCCATAGAAACTATACAGAATCAACGAATAAGAAGTAACATGTATAAAAGAAACCTGTGATATCGCCCTAAATGACACTAACATACTAGGTAATCCAAGAATAAAGTTACTAAATACCATAAATAGCTGTCAAATTTAAATAAATAACCTATGAATTGAAATATAAACAGAGTTTACTTTTGAGGAAATAACATATTAAAGAATAGCAGACTTACACATTACAATTACAGGGATGGCAATAATGAACATAAGAATACTTAGAATTAAAGTAATAAGAAAAGTTTATATTGTTTTGTAGTGATTCCTGGACATATCTTTCAGCCACTCTGTTAGATTTCCAACCAAATGAACAACTTCAGGGGGCGTACATTATAATACTTCAAGTTTCGACATAATTGCACACAAGAAGGATACATAATTGCACAAAAAAATTCACTTCAATGTTTATAACAAAAAGTGAAGAAATAGGTATCCATAGCTACAGGGCAATTGAAATCGCAAACGTAATTTACGTAAAATGTAACGTCAGTAGTAGATATTTTTCTTCAAATATCTACGTTTGAAGAAAAACTATAATGTGTCATTCAGAGTAAAAGTGTCTTTGTGTGCCTCGCGTGCAATTGTTCGACTCGCTTCGCTTGGCGTGCAAACTTCCACGCTCGCCACACAAATAGAGTTTCATCAAGTCAAGTAGCTTGATGTTTTTGTAAATTACTTGACTTGACTTGAAAATCAAGCTTTTCAAAAATTCATTACTTGACTTGACTTGATTTTCTATCGTTACTACTTGACTTGATCAAGCAATTTCAAGCAAATTCAAGCTACTTGATAACGAACCGATTATGTACGAAAACGCGCGAATCAGTAGAATCGTAATCTAGCTGTGTGTGGTACGGCCTGGCGCGCCATGCTGTGCTGATTCACTACTGCAAGTTAAAAATTCTGCAGAGGTTTAAAAAATTCACTAATATTGGAATATACAGGGTGTTTCAGGACTAGTGTAACAAACTTTAACAGCTTATTCCTGAGGTCATTTTGAGCCAAAAATGTCATATGAACATAGGTCCTATTCCTTCTAGTTACCAAAATACAAGAGATTGAAGTTCTATAAATAACACGAAATTTTCTAATTTTTGTAATCAAGGTACTTTCGAAAAACAAGAGTTATTATTGAAAAGTCTTAATATCTCGGTGAAAAACAAATTTCCAAAATGTGCTAAAACCGAATGTTATTTAAATGGGGAAAAATCAAGTGCGTTTAGGCACGGTAAAATATTAAAATTAAGCGGAATCATTGCCAGTATATTTTTATTTATTTATTTGAAACCACTTTAGGGGGCGGTCCGGTTAAAATTCGACTTGTCCCCTTTTAAGGTCCTCCATAATACATATACTATAAATTGTTTGTTAGTCCATATATTTTACTTTTAAAACTTTTTTTTAAATATTTAAATTTGAATGTATGATTTATTTTTATGAATAAAAGTCTATATTTCAAGGTATATTATTGATATTTTTATTGATATAAAACATAAGGAAGTACAGTAAAATTTTTGAAAGATGTCCGATCAAGGTTGTCTACGAATTGTATGAATTCAGATTTTTGCTCCGCCCATTATGACAAATTCAGTAGTGTCGTTTGCTTAGTTTTTATGAGGGTACGTAAGATACTACTGTTATTTTATTATTATAAAACTATATATTACAGGAAAAGCATTCAAAATTCAAAAATAAGTCAACTAGTAAGTTTATAAGCAAATGTAAAACCAAATATGTTAAAAATAAGATACTGACACAATGTCAGTGTCAGTGACTCTGACTGAATATAACGTTATACGTACGGCTATGAATCCAGGTAATGTATCTGAATTAATAAATAAACTTGCGTTACAGCGAAAATATTATCAACAACGAGCATCGTTTATAAATGGAATGTCCTAACTTAGTCGAAACAATATGAATTTTTGAAAGACAAGCGTGTTATATCCGTCCTTATCACACACTCTTACAGCCTTTGCAAAAGAAAGAGATAAATGTATGCTTATTTGTTAATTAGTTCGTGATACAGATGCCCTTGATCAGACATATTTCAAAAATTTTACTGTATATGAAAATAAAAGTCTTGAAGAACTTTTTGATTTTTCTGGTAATTAAAATAATAACTACTTGATTTTTCAAGTACTTAAAATTTTACTAGACTTGACTTGAATTTCAACTTCTATTACTTGACTTGAGCTTGACTTGATTTCAAGTGAAGTGAAGTCAAGTAACTTGAATATCAAGTCAAGCCGTGAAACTCTATACACAAAGTATCACTTTATTCCTAATAACACAATATACTATTTTGTTCTCTAATCCCGAAATATAAAAAGCAATCCTTGTAAAGAGTTCATAATCTGAAATATCAACTTACCCTCATAGCCAAAGGACTAGCACTATAATCCACAGGTTGGCACCGAAAACTGTAGTTCCCCCACCACCCGGAAGCCAAGTACTCATGAAAAATCCACGCACTGAATAGAGTCTGCGCTGCATTGTAGATGATGAGTGTCTTTCTAAGGCCTAAAGGTTTGCGGTTTTCCATGATGCGGGGGCCTATCACCTTCGCGCAGTAGGCGTAGATCATACAGATGATCAGGGTGGGGAGAGGGGAAGACATCATTGGCCAATGTGATACCCTCGGGTCTGAAAAAGAGGATGATGGTTAGTGGAAATAATGCTGTAAACAAAATAATAATAACTTTATTATAAAATACAAGAATTTAATAGCTGTAACATGTTACATATTCTACGAGGGTCATTCAATAAGTAAAGAGACAAATGGCTATAGCTCAAAAACGGTTTATTTCAATCTTTCAAAATTAAGGCTATTTTTCAACATAATAACCAGAAAGGGAGGTGCACAACTAGATGTTATAGGAGTCCTAAATACAAAATTTCAACTTTCTACGGCTTACCGTTTTTGAGTTATGCGAGATACGTACGTACATACAGACGTCACGACGAAATTAGTCAAAATGGATTCAGGGATGATCAAAATGGATATTTCCGCTGAAATCTGAAAACCGAAATTTTTCGCGATTACAATACTTCCTTTACTTACGTACAATAAAGTAAAAACCTGTTGAATATTTCGTTACCCTTCAAATATTTGTTTCATTTGTTGTTATAAAGGGTAGCATATACTTTACTGTAAAAAAAACTGTTGTGGCCATCACAATACCTCTCGCCCTTTCTATTGTCGTAATATAATTATTGTATTTAACATTTCTTGTACACAAAAAAATTATAATTACACTTGATCTCTATATTTATGTATTTTCTATAATTTTAAATTCATTTTTCTATGAGTAAGTTTCTTCTAAATGTTCGAGGTTTTTCCAATTCGTTAACGGGATTGGCGTTATTTCGGAAGGGTTCATGTAATATATCTTTAATTTTAAATATATAATTAATAATACAATAAGAAATATTAAATATCGTTCCCAGAAAAAGCCTTGAATAGTATCTCTGAAATTTTGACACTGACATTAGTGACATTTATCTGTCAATTACAGACATTTTAATTTCTCAAGTAGTTACCATGGAGATGTTTGGGCTGTGAGCTGTGAGCAAGCTGTGAGATTTATTACAACAGATTATTTTATAGATTATATTTCTATCTTTAAATCTATAGAAGATATATTTTTTTTAAATGTGTCGGATAGCGAATTTTGTTTTTTACTTCCTTGTACGTAAGTAAAGGAAGTATTGTAATCGCGAAAAATTTCGGTTTTCAGATATCAGCGGAAATATCCATTTTGATCATCCCTGAATCCATTTTGACTAATTTCGTCGTGACGTCTGTACGTACGTACGTATCTCGCATAACTCATAAACGGTAAGCCGTAGAAAGTTGAAATTTTGTATTTAGGACACCTATAACATCTAGTTGTGCACCTCCCTTTCTGGTTATTACACAATTTCCAGAAGTGGCACTTTACATGAAGCCTATAATAGATTTTAATGAAAAACTGTTTTAAAATATAATCCAAAACTTTTCAAATTTGGTATACAAGACTTTAATGTCAATCGAAATAACATAATAGATTTTGGTTAAAATAGGCTAACCGGAAGTGGTACATTACTTGAAGTTGTTAACAGTTTTCCTTGAATAAAATGATTTTATTTTGATTTTAGAAATAAATGCTTCAAATAAAAGTTTTAGAGAATTAATTTCTGCGTCTAGCACATCAAGTATTATTAAATTAGCCCTTTGTATAAGCGAGATATGTAAATTTAAAAATTATATACTTTTTTGTTTTTGTAATAAAGCTTGCTATGGATTAGGACAAAAACATAAAAAAAAATGTTCATGTCAAATTACGTTAAATACGTGCAATTTTATGATTCGTACAATAACAAATATTATATTTTTATTGCGAAATTAGTCATATTCATTGTTGTAATCAAATATTTCTTTGTTGTAATCAAAACTCTCTTTAAAAAGAACCGGGTTAGATTATGGTCGCTATATATCTTACTGTTTTGAAGTTAAAATTAATATTTTGTAATTTATTTATTAAAAAAATATGTATAGTTTAATAATCGTACAAGGAAGTCGTGTGGTGTCCACATCAGATTTTTAATATTTGTAATAACATAAATTTTCAAAAAATAATATTTACAAGATTTCTGTTAAAATACTACTACTTCCGGTTATCCAATTGTTACCAGAACTTATTCAACTCTTCCCATTACTGTTAGATTGAGGAATCCGTACTTACATAGGTCTTTAGTCTTATAGAATTTGAGAAATCGTACCTCCAATAAACTCACACACACACACATATCCACACGCACAAACACACAAACATCATCGTAAAAATGTTATAATCGGATTCTATGGACCTTAAAACGTGTTTATTCCAGGGCATCGAACCCTGAACCGAACCAAAACCAGAACCAAACCGTAACCCTGAACCGAATCTCAAATATATTTTTCAATTGAACCCGAGTCGAAACCGAACCGAGTATTAAAATTCGGGTTAAATTATTTGTATATAAAGATTGTTATTCCAAAAATATTAATTCAATTTCCATTAGGTCCAACCGAACCTGAACCCGGAATAAAACTGCAAATTTTATTAATTTTGAACCAGAATCGCACCCGAACCCATCTCTTAAAAAATAAATTAACCTGAATCTGAACCTGAACCGAACCCAATTTTTGGCGGGTTCGATGCCCTGGTTTATAACAATATTTATTTTTTAAATGTCCGATCAACATCAGCTGTATCATGAACGAATCAACAAATTGGCATATATTTATCTCTTTCTTTTGCAAAGGCTATAACCGTACGCGATAAGAGGATGGATATAACACGCTTGTCTTTCAAAAATTCATATTGTTTCGACTAAGTTAGGACATTCCACTTTAAATCGATGCTCGTTGTTGATAATACTTTCGCTGTAACGTAAGTTTATTTATTAATTCAGATACATTACCTTGATTCATAGCCGTAAGAATAACATTATTTTATGTCAGTCACTGACACTGTGTAGGTATCTTATTTTTCACATACAGTAAAAATTTTGAAAGATGACCGATCAAGGTCGTCTACGAATTGTATGAATTCAGATTTTTGCTCGCGCATTATGACAAATTCAGTAGTGTCATTTGCTTAGTTTTTATGAGGGTGCATAAGATACTACTGTTATTGTATTGTTATAAAAATATATGTTACAATAAAAGCATTCAAAATTTAAAAATAAGTCAACTGGTAAGTTTATTAGCAAATGTAAAACCAAATATGTGAAAAATAAGATACTGACGTTATTCGTACGGCTATGAATTAAGGTAATATATCTAAATTAATAAATAAACTTACGTTACAGCGAAAGTATTATCAACAACGAGCATCGTTTTAAAGTGGAATGTCCTAATTTAGTCGAAACAATATAAATTTTTGAAAGACAAACGTGTTATATCTATCCTTATCGCACATGCTTATAGCCTTTGCAAAGGAAAGAGATAAATGTATGCCAATTTGTTAATTCGTTTATGATACAGATGACCTTGATCGGACATCTTTCAAATTTTTTACTGTATTTGGTTTTACATTTGTTTATAAACTTACCAGTTGACTTATTTTTGAATTTTGAATGCCTCTACTATAATATATATTTTTATAATAATAAAATAACAGTAGTATCTTATGTACCCTCATATAAACTAAGCAAACGACACTACTGAATTTGTCATGATGGGCGGAGCAAAAATCTGAATTCATACAATTCGTAGATGACATCTTTCAAAAAATTTACTGTATAGTTTGGTTCACGAAAGATGACAATTCAAGGCCATTTGTTCGAAGAAAGAATAAACAACATTTTATATAGCGGTAGTATAGCAACATTATGTATTAGAAAGAGACAGATTATTTGACGTATGTCTACGTGATTTATGCTATATGACAGATATACGTTCCATATTCACATTGCTCTCTAACACACTAAAAATAATAGGAACGTATATCGATGAGTTGCTGGTATGCAATTATCTATTGAACTGCCCTCTACGTTAAAGCAAATCCAGTGGCGGAGTTTGTTTTTTGAATTTGACGCACGATTTGGCGTTTAATCAAAATCAACGAATAAGTTTCTAATTTTGTTCCGCGATTTTATTGAACATAATCATGGGAGAGAAAGGAAAAACATTGCGAAGGCAAGCTATTCAATTTGTACATAATGAACACGAATATTTTCAACGGGAAACAGAAAATAATGGACCATTATTAGATTTTCGTCAGGTGCAGCAGGTATATATGTGAATATATTTTTTTAATTTCTTTGAAAATTGAAATTGCTAGACAAAAAAGATTTCATGATTAATAAATGAAATTTAGCAAGTATTTTATTTTAGCGTACAGCAGATGCGCTACAAATATCTGAAACCACAGTAAACAGGGTATTAAAACGTGTTAATAATATCGAAGATGAAGAACAATTAACTTATTCTCGAAAAAAACGACCCAGAAAATCAACTGCAACAGCTGATCTTGATACTTTTAACACCGATGCAATTAGAAGAATAATATATGAAATGTATGCTAACAGTAAGTATTTTATTACTTATTTTCAAAATATGTATTTATATCATTGTTTAATGATTAAAATGTATCCACAAATATTATACCTGGTGCACGCCTATGCGTATAGAATGTAGTGAAGTTATTTGCATGTAAAATTATACCAGATGGTTTGAAAATGACCTTGAATTGACATCTTTCGTGAAACAAACTATACTTATATAACTAATTAAATTTACTAATATTTATGTTAAGTTATGGTTCCGTTTGGTCAGAATATTTTAATTCCCTTTATAATACTCAGTCATTACAACTTGTTTTTCAATAACATAATCTATCCAATTGTTTTATTTTTGGAACAAATACTATTTTTGTTATCACTCCCAGGAATACAATTAATTACCAAAAATGCTTTTCCTAGGTAATTGAAAACTGTTGTTTATTCATATTTGAACTTTAGACAATGGAACGTAATCAGCTTTAATTACTTTTGAGCATTTATCTAATTACACACACGTACATACACGCATACCTGTATCTGGCAGAAGAATGAAATATCATTATTTGGATATTTTGATAATGAAATAGCAAGAAACATGTACCACAAAAGTTTTCGGAAAAACATTGAATGAAAGATACTAAAGGGTTTTCCAATAAGAGGTGTTATTTTGAATAGCCCGCTATTTCGGTAGATGTCGCTTTTGAAGCTGTCATTTTTTGACATTTGACAAGTAGAAACTACGCCATTAATAAAAATGGAACGATACACGCTTCAACAACGCATTGAAATTATTAAAATTCACTATAAAAATGGTGAAAATTTGGCAGAGACGGTTCGTAAAACTCGACAATTTTTGGGTCGTCGTGAAGCACCTTGTCGGACCGCAATACAGAAATTGGTGGAAAAATTCGAGCTGTTGGGACAAGTTAGTGATGTGAAGAATAAAACCCGTGCACGTCGCTCAAGAACAGCCGAGAATATTGCTGCTGTAGCCGAAAGTGTTGAAGAAAACCCAGGTTTGTCCATTCCTCGTCGTTCTTTGGAATTAGGCATTCCACAAACGTCATTACACCATATTTTGCATAAAGATTTGGGTCTTAAGGCTTATAAAGTCCAGTTAACATAAGAACTCAAGCCGGCCGATCATCAACAACGTCGTGTCTTTGCTGATTGGGTCGTTGAAATGCATGAAAATGATCCGGAATTCCATCGAAAAATCATCTTGAGTGATGAGGCCCATTTCCACCTCGGTGGCTTCGTCAACAAACAAAATTGTCGCATCTGGGGCTCAGAAAACCCAAGAGTTATTGTTGAAAAGTCTCTCTATCCTCAACGTGTGACTGTTTGATGCGGTTTATGGTCCGGCGGAGTCATTGGACCTTACTTTTTCGAAAATGAGGCTGGAGCAACAGTTACGGTGAATGGATTGCGCTATCGAGAGATGATTAACGATTTTTTATGGCCGGAATTGGATGGTATTGATCTGGACAACGTTTACTTTCAACAAGACGGCGCTACGTGCCACACAAGCAACGAAACCATTGATCTTTTACGGGAAAAGTTTCCGGACCGTGTTATCTCTCGAAGAGGTGATCACAATTGGCCACCGAGATCTTGTGATTTAACACCTTGCGACTTGTTTCTTTGGGGCCACGTGAAAGAGAAGGTCTACGCCAACTGCCCAGCGTCGACTCAAGACCTCAAAGATGGAATTCGTGAGGCTATCGAGGACATAGGACAGCCACTTTGCGATTTGGTTATGGAAAATTTCATGAAAAGGATATTGTCCTGTCAGCGTGGTCGTGGTGGTCATTTGCCTGATGTTATTTTCCACTATTAACGGCATACCTTCCTCTTTATAATGAAATAAACATCCGATCATTTATATTAAAAAATGGCATTTTTCTTTGAATATCAAAATAACACCTCTTATTGGAAAACCCTTTATATGTGGTTTACTACAATAATTGACATAGCGTATGTCCTAAAAGTTTTCGCAAAAATTTTACCAGAACTAATCTAACCTAGAAGTACATAATAGCAATTTTATTTTGACATGAATAAAAATACTGACTTATTGACAAAACGTTTATGTAACGAATAGTTTTTCCAATCGTTAAAAATAACGATATCGTTATCCTTTTTCGTTATGTAGAATTAAATTATTGTGTACAGAATACCACTTTTAACGATATAACAATGCATAATGTCATAACTAACATTTACAGAATAAGCCCATTAAACGATTTTCGTTATTATTTTAACGATATAACGTTTTAACAATTCATTATTCTTACAACACCGTCGTTTCGGCGCACACTTGCACCTTCTTCAGGGTAGTATCTTACAGATTGTCGCATTTCATGTACACAAAATACATTCATACTAAACGTTCAGTTTTTACACATACGAGGGGCATTCAAATATAAACGAGCCTTTTACTTCTGAGGGCCTAGTAAGTGTGTCGGAGGTTGGCGAAGCATCGAAAAAGGTAGGGGGGGATCCGCTCCAGATGACTCAAGGCCCAGCTGACCGCCCGACCGATTTCGTTAGCTGTCCTCACAATGAGCGAAAGAGACGTTCATCCGTCGATTGCGCAACTCATAATTATAAAGTTTTTAACGAAGGAAGGCGTTAAACCAGCCGAAATTCGGAACCGACTGCGTGCACAGTTCTGGGAGAACACACTTTCATGGCCACGAGTGCACGCCTGGTGTGCAGAGTTCAAAGGGCGTGAAAAAGTAGAAAATGTGAGTCACCGAAGACGCCAAAACTCGCTTGTCAGCCAGGAAGGTGATGTCAACTGTGTTTTGGGATTCTCAAGGAGTTTTACTCGTTAATTTTCATCACGATCGTCGCACAATAAACGCTGCCTACTACTGTGACCTTCTTGACCAGGTACGAGCTGCATATCGGTCAAAAAGGCGCTGTCAGCCCATCCGAGACGTCCTGCTCCTGCATGACCCCACACTGCAGTCCTAACAATCCAAAAATTGGTTGAAATGCACTGGACTACACTTTCACCCTCCCTACAGTCCTGAGCTTTCACCATGCGATTTTCACATGTTTGGACCTCTCAAGGAAGCACTTGGAGGAGAGCGTTTTGCGAACGGTCAAGAAGTTGAACAGTTTTTGCGCAATTTGTTGGACACCGGCCCGAAGTCATTCTTCGAAACGGGCATAAAAAAATTACCTTTTCGGTGGGAAAAATGCATAACTAAGGAGAGGAACTATATAGAAAAATAATTATAAAGTGTGATTTCTGCCTAAATGTAAAATAAATTTTCTTTTGCAAAAGGCTCGTTTATATTTGAATGACCCTCGTAGTATAGTTCATCCAGGGATCATGTTCCGAAGACTCGTTATCGTTTTATTACGGCAGTACAATAGAGGGTCCCAATAGCCTGGCATGTGCCAGGGCTGTAATGAAAAATTTGAGTAGGGGTTTGAAATATTTCATTTCACACATTTTACTTTTCAAAACAGTAAAAAAAAATTGTTTCATATTTAACTGTTTTAAAAAATATATTGTATAATCAGATTTCCGTGACCACCCAGGAGGTCTTTGATCTATTTTTTTGTAAACAAAACCCTTTTTCTTTAAACACTGATGTAGGCATGATCGAGAAGGTACAAAAGAAATATCTTTTCTTAACGTTGTATGTAAAGATGATAATGTGTGAACAATATTATTAGCATAAGAATTATGTATTGTTCGTACTATATATTGTTTCGTAAAATCATCTATTTTGTCAGTATCTGAATCTTTTCGAACTCTTTTAGGTACCGGACCACCTATTCTGATAATTTTTTTAACAGTTTTATCACATACCTTTGTTAGTTGGCAAGTTTTCTTAAGAGCAACTGATTCTTCATATCCCTCCAAAAGTCCATTGTAAACATTCAACACGATTTGTTGTCCATGTTCGTGCAAAAAAGGTTTAAATATATTAGGCGATGGTAATACACTTTTACTAGCACTTTCTAATTCTTCGTTTTCTTCCCACGGGCGAAACATTGTTAACGTTGTTGACTGTTGAATTTAATTTAACAAAACAAAAAACACTTTCAGCCTTCGTACACTAGTTAGGAGGTACAAATGACAAGTGAAAATAATTAAACTCACCACCTATTTATATACCTACATAGCCACAAATAACGGTTTTATAATCCTTTGGAGACAAGTTCACAGACCTTATAATATGCTATAAGAAAATTAGGGAAATTCTAAGTTCAAAAGATTAACGCATTAAAATTTTAGATATTAGCAAATACAGCCCTGGTAATCGGTTTAGAAAATCTGAAAAGTGCAGTCTTGGTCTACAGTCGAATACTGGGCGTAAAATATATACCAGCATTGCAAATACTGAACTGGTCGACTGTACGGACCGAAATATTTTGGCATTGCGGTTTTAGCTATTGTGAACCCATAATAAAACGATAACGAGTCTTCGGAACATGATCCCTGGATGAACTATACAAAAAGAGCAGACACACATCCATTTGTTCTCAAATGTGTTCACAAACATTTGTGTGAATCTTGTGTCCAAAATAAATCTCTCATTTCTATATTTAATCGAAGTTTTTATACTATCCATAGAGAGTATTTGACATCCCATTTGTAGCTTATTTTCAATATGTATGAATGAAATTTAGTTAGCATATTCAATATTTAAAAATTGTACTACTTTCTTTTTCCAACTTAATGCTTGTACTAACAATTAGTTTAGTAGTATAGAACGTGAAATTTTTACACGTTTGCTTTTGAAATATACATACAGAAATTCGTGTTTGAAATTTATAATATTGTATGGAAATATGGTGGTTAAGATCGAGAAATTTATTATAATAATAGGAGGACTCTGAGATTAAATTATAACTAAAACTAATACAATTACCCCTTAACCTTAATATAATAAAATAAGCTACGAGGGCTGTTTGATAAGTCCGTGACTTTTTGAATAAAAAATATTTTTTTCTCTCTTGGGATTATATAGGGATGGGAGTCACAGGTGAATTTTAAGATTTAAAACGTCCTATAAAATTTAAGTTTATATTAAATCGAATAGTTTAGAATTTGGTATGGTATTATAATTATTGGTATTCATTCATTTAAGTAAATTATCGATGATTTTGTGGCTTATAGATTTCCATAGATCCATTATAAATTTAAATAATTGCTTATAATTATTAATATTATTCCTTGTAATATTTTTATCAATGGTTTCCAATAGAAATTCAATTGTATTAAAGGTCAGGTCACTATTTACAAGGTATAACACAACATTAAAATCGGCTCATTATTATTTTTCATTCATCAATCTCACACGGTTAAAAATAGGACAACGCGGTTTCAAATATGAATTCAGCATGAAATTCTCTAAAACAATGGCGAAAGATTTAAATATTACATTTTTACCTCCCGCTACCCATGGTAAGGGAGGTATAGGGATCGTACTAAAAATCGCATATCGAGATTTTGGTAAATGACCACGTTTTAAGGTCCCTACAATCCAATTTTAACATTTTCACGATGATGTCTGTGTGTATGTATGTACTCGTATGTGTGTGTGGATCCTGTTTACGCTCTAACTCAAATACTATCATTCAGAAAGTTTTGAAACCATGTATTTTTACCTTATTCTAATATGGAAAGAAGCCATTAGATTTTGGTGGCAATGGGATAACCGGAAATGGCAGTTTACTTGAAGCTCAAGATAGTTTTTCTTCATACCTTTAAATGTAATTTTTTCTTAATTTGTTATTATAAAAATTAAATATTATTCCATTTTCTACAGATTTGCTTTAATACTTTTTCTATATATTTTATGGATAAATTTATAAAGTAATATAAAAATTATATCTCGGAGCTTTTGCTTTAAACATATCTCCATGGTTACATGGTTCAGCTCAAATGTATGTAACTGACAGATAAATGTCACTGCCAAAAAAATAATCATTTCAAATTAATAATATCAACGATTTAAAAGGAAAATTGTACATAGAACAATAGTTTTATGGAAAGAAACTTAAAATACATAATTTCTAGCATTAGTAAATATGCAGGTATGTATTTTAATAAACAAATAAATATATTATCACGGCATATTATCCATTGCTGGATGAGCTAATCTAATTTATACACACATTTCGGTAATGACGATGACATATTTGTATTGTGCGGTCGTTTACCACAAGGGTTAATTTTATGCCATTTAAAATTCGAATTATTTGGCGTTGATGGATCGAATCGGATTCCCCAGATTCGCGACCCGACATCAGACACGCGGCAACGAGACCCCATAGGTAAATGGCGGGAGGTATTGTGTTGGTCACATCAGATTTGTATATAAAGGCTTTTGCATTGCATTATTTTAGAATGTCTAATTCAAAAAATCTAATGTGTCCAGCACATTACCTTCCGCCAATTCTGTGTATTATGTATAAATTCCATACATAAATTTTCTTGCAAAAGATTCTATATTTCCAGTAAAATTATTTCACAAATAAACTATGCAAATTGCACTTGAAATTTTCTTATTCTTTAGCTTTTCCCATTCATCAGGGGTCGCTATTTTTTATTTTTTTCTTCCATTCATTTCTGTTTCGCGTGTCGTTCTCATTCAGTTCCTTTTCTCTTAAGTCTTCCGCAATACAGTCCTTCTATCTTATCTTTGGTCTTCCTCTATTTCTTCCACCTTCTATTACTAAGCTATTCATTTTTCTTCCAATATATTCTTCATTTCTCTTCAAACAAATGTAATCGTCTCTCTTGTATCTGTCTAGAAACTTGTAACACGAGTTATTTTCTTACCGTATCTTTCCGTGTCTTTCCTGACATCTACTTCAACATCCTCAGCTCTGCCACATTAATTTACTTTTTATTTATACTGACATCAGTCAATTTGAATTATATGAATATATTAGTAGTTTCCATGTTTAAGCATAGCTGGCTGATTTATAAAATTTAATTTCTTTAAAATTCTTTAACTCTGTATGTATTGAATATGAAGTATAAAGTATAGAGAATAATATATTCTTTAAATTATAATAATATTAAATGTCAATAAATCAAATTTAACTGTTAAATCTTCAAATGAGGGTACTTCCGGTTGACGAATTATAACCAAAATCTAATCACTTGTTCTTCTGGATGTAAACTTGAGGAATAAGAAAAAAATATAACTTTTGGAATCGTGGTATTAAAAGTTATGCGATCCAAAACTTTAGTCACACACACACACATACAGACATCATCGTAAAAATGGTAAAATCGTATTATAGCGACCCTAAAACATGCTTATTCACTAAAAACTTATCATTGAATTTATTGACCAAAGACAATACCTTCCTTACCTAAAGGTGACGGAAGGTAAAAACATACTTCTTCTTAATCATGATCACTTTGATGATTGCCAATCACAGCCCGAAGGAACACAGCTCATAAGATACGGAAGGTAAAAATGGATGTTACTTTAAATGTTTGCCAGAAATAAACTGCTTTAATAACGTATTCATTGATTTTCGTCCACTTTTTAACAAATCTACCCTCTTCTATAATATTTTTTTTATTAAAACTGACACCTTACTACGAGGGTCATTCAATAAGTAAAGAGACAAATTCTATAATTTTAAAACTATTCAATGAATGTGTACAATCTTTTCAGGGGTGTTAGTTGGCAACCTTGGGATATGCTCTGATCAGCTGTTTCATCATTTTATGTCAACATAACCTCAAAATTTTCAGTTCACCATGGTAAGTCCACTAGAAGATTGCACCTTAGAATAGCAGCGCTCAGTCATTAGATTTTTAGTCGCAGAAGGTGTAAAACCAAGTGAATTTTTTTCTAGAATGTTAATACAGTACGGTAAAAGTTGTATGAACGTACGAATTTTTACAAGTGGGTTGATCGGTTTAAAAGTGGCCGAACAAGTGTAGGTGATGAACCCCGATGTGGACGTCCATCTTTTGGGACTCACAGGGTCCAGTCTATTGCGATTTCCTTGAAGATCAGCGAACTATCAATAGCCAATACTACTCTGAGATGCTAGAACACAAAGTTAGACCAGCTATCAGGAGCAAACGCCGTGGACTCTTGTCAAAAGGAGTCATTCTTCAGCACGATAACGCCCGCCCTCATACAGCCCAGCTGACCCGTGATAAGCTTCAAGAATTGGGTTGGGAGGTCTTACCTCATCCTGTCTACAGTCCCGACCTCGCCCCATCTGATTTTTACCTGTTTGGACCACTCAAAGACGCCCTACGTGGAAAAAGATTTGCTAACAATGAGGAAGTTAAGGAAGCGGTGCAAAAGTGGCTTCGGGGTAAATCGAAAGAATTCTTCGCCAAGGGAATTAGAAAGCTGCAAGAAAGATGGGACAAGTGCATAACTGTGGGGGGTGATTATGTTGAAAAATAGCCTTAATTTTGAAAGATTGAAATAAACCGTTTTTGAGCTATAGCCATTTGTCTCTTTACTTATTGAATGACCCTCGTATTTTAACATTCGTTGATGAATCTTATGAAGCTTCACGTCACACACATACTGACATGCTTATTCACTAAAAATTCATCATTGAATTTTTTGACCAAAGACAATACTTTCCTTACCTAAAGGTGACGGAAGGTAAAAGGAACACTCTGTAAATCCTAAATTAACAATCTAATCGAAAATCTAAGCAAACGCCATGCTGTTCGTCGTTATTGGAATGCTGTAATGGAGTAATTCCGATAATGAAATAGTGAAACCCGAGTCATCAGTTCCTGTGTTCATGGCCTACTTTACTGCCAGTCGCTCAGTCAGCGAAATGAGCCGATGTTATGCAACGCGAGAAGAAAGTCGCCCGCGACGACACAAGAAAGCATCACGTCATCTGCGACTATAAACAAATAACGAATCAGGTGCAGACATCGAATCGAGCATCGGGTGTAAGCTAACGAATACTGATGACGTCATTTGCATTTAAATTATTGGTTCCTTTGATGTCTTCTGATTCATATAAACTTCTGTTTAAAATGTCGCATCACTTTTATTTTCTAGATTTATTTTAAAATAAAATGATAAATGCGGTTTTCTTACGATGTAGTTGATAATTTAAAGTAGTTGTCACTCGAGTGTACCTATTCAAAAACTTGTTCTATGTTAAAAAAAATCTGATGTGGCCACCACAATACCTTCCGTCAATCCTGTGTAAAAATTCCATACATAAATTTTCTTGCAAAAGATTCTAAATTTTTGGTATTATGTGATTCTCTTTCTCGGCAACTGAATTCCATACTCCTGATAGCAAACAAACCACATGAAATAAGAAATATATGAAATTTTGAAAGAAAAATTATAACACTTGTCAGTTATGGACATAATTAATTGCTGTCATTTTGACACGGGTCCTCATATCTGCTTGCCCAAGTCAGCAAAGTCATGTTACTGCACGCGCCCCAAACATAAATTTTCTTGCAAAAGATCCTATATTTCCAGTAAAGTTATTTCATAAACAAACTATGCAAATTGCACTTGACACTGATATCTTCTTCTTCTTCTTTAGTTTTTCCCATTCGTTAGGGAGTCGCTATTTTTTATTTTCTTCTTCCACTCATTTTTGTTTTCCGTGTCGTCCTCATTCAGTTCCTTTTCTCTCAAGTCTTCTGCAATACAGTCTTTTCATCTTATATTTGGTCTTCCTATGTTTCTTCCACCTTCTATTAATATATTCATCTCTCCTCATGACATGTTCAAACCAATGTAATCGTCTCTCTTATATCTAGAAACTTCTACCACTAGAGTTACTTCCCTTATTCTTTCATTGATTTACATTTTATTGATACTGACATCTGTCAATTTGAATTACCTGAATATATTAGCAGTTTCCATGGTTAAGTTAGTATAGCTGGCTGAATTATGAAATTCATATGAAATTTATTATCTTTATTCTTCTTTAACTCTATATCTGTTGAATATCAAATATAAAATACAATCAAATTGTATAGACAATAATATATTCTTTAAGTTATAATAAAATTTAACTGAGTTTTTTAAGAAAAACTGTTAAAATCTTCAAATGAGGATACTTCCGGTTGACCAATTATAACCCAAATCTAATCAAATCTGCATATGGTTCTAAGGAAAAGGAATACGCAAGAATTTTAGTTTTTGAAATTCTAATATTGGAGATATCGCCGCCGAAACCGCGGTCACATACACACACACACACATACACACACACACACACACATACACACACACACACGCACACACGAACACAGATACACACATAGACATCATCGTAAAAATAGTAAAATCGTATTGTAAAGACCCTAAAACGTGCCTATTCAATGAAAACTCACCACCGATTTTTTTGACCAAAGACAATACCTTCCTTACCTAGAGGTGATGGAAGGTAAAAAAATTAGCTAATTCAGTTTATATTTGCAATAACTTATATTTTTTAACATTATATTATATACACAGATTGCATCAAAATAATTAAAAGCTAATATCAAACACTGTAACAGATGAATTTTCTTTATTTTTCCGTAGAAAAGTTTTTTTTTAACTGTACCACTCGCACTAACACATAGACAAGTGTTGTATTTCAATGTTGAAGAATAACTGTGGCAACGTCGCACCTAGACATTTACTGGTACATTCGGGTATAAAAGTAATAAGATATTTTGAGATATAATACTAATTCTAAACTACAAATGGAAACTGCAAAACAAATTAATATATTTCTTTTTTAAAATTACAAAAGTAGTATTATACTGTTTAAAGTTTTCATGCTTTTTCACGTAAAATACCCATTTAAAAAATATTTCCTTCGAATGTATTTCTGAAATTCCTTTAACCAAAGATCACCTCTTATTCGCTAATACCAAAGCGGGCGTTGTTAACTGATACTCCAACTGGAACGCTTGTACATGGTTGTCAAGTATAATTCTACCTATTTATCGTATCTTCAGATTATAATTTTCTAGAGGCAATAAAATTAAATCTGGGTGGTAAATAAATTTCAAATTTTTACATAAAATCCGTTAATTAGTTTCCTATAACATACTAGTTTTTCGATTAAATGTCGGTATATGGATATAAAAGTTATAATTTAAAATGCTGTGTTTATTTTGCCATTTCCTATTCGTCACGTGTTAAAAAGGCCAAATTTAATTGCAAATATCTCAGGTATCGCGTGGTCAATTGTTTTAAAACTTGGAGAGCAGGTAGATTATACTTCAGTTGAGATGTACTTAATTTCAATTAATTCTGGGTAAAATAGTTTCATGATATAACTACCTTAAAGTTCTATACATATGAAAATAATAAACAATGAAAAATTAATTCTTGTTTATACAAGTATGTTATTGTTTTCCTGTTTTCAAAACTATAATAAGAAAAAAGTATGCATAATTTAGCAAGTATTTACGTATAATTTCTGTATTTTACTACAAAATTAAGATTAAATTGAATGGGAAAAAATCTGATGTGGCTAGCACAATACCTTCCGTCAATTCTACGTATTTTGTACAAATTCCACACAGATTTTATTTGCAATTCTTTTTGATCTTACCTCGTACTGAACTGAACTGTACTACTCTTAAAAAGTACAGTATATGTTTCTTAAAATAATAAGAAGAAAATAAAAACATATATAGCATTATATTTATAACATAATAATCTGCTGAATTGGCTTATGGCTATAATCTATTGTATTACCTTATATGATTTGTTTTTGGCATCTTAAATTATTTTATATTTTTATATTTCCAGTAAAATCTTTTCACAAAGATATTATGTAAATTTTATTTGACACTGACATCTGTCAGTTAGTAATATTTGAGTATTCTAACTGTTTCTATGGTGCAGCTTTTAGCAGCATTAGGTTGCAAGATATTTCTTTATAATTTCTTTATATCTAAATTCATTGAATATGAAGAAAAAATATAATTCTTTTATTTATAATAACATAAAACGTCAAAAAATGATATTTAACAGCTTTTTTACTTCCTTGTACGTAAGTAAAGGAAAATTTCGGTTTTCAGATTTCAGCGGAAATATCCATTTTGATCATCCCTGAATCCATTTTGACTAATTTCGTCGTGACGTCTGTACGTACGTACGTATCTCGCATAACTCAAAAACGGTAAGCCGTAGAAAGTTGAAATTTTGTATTTAGGACTCCTATAACATCTAGTTGTGCACCTCCCTATCTGGTTATTACACAATTTCCAGAAGTGGTACTTTACATGAAGCCTATAATAGATTTTAATGAAAAAATGTTTTAAAATATAATCCAAAACTTTTCAAATTTGGTATACAAGACTTTTATGTCAATCGAAATAACATAATAGATTTTGGTTAAAATAGGCTAACCGGAAGTGGTACATTACTTGAAGTTGTTAACAGTTTTTCTTGAATAAAATGATTTTATTTTGATTTTAGAAATAAATGCTCAAATAAAAGTTTTAGAGAATTAATTTCTGCGTCTAGCACATCAAGTATTATTAAATTAGCCCTTGGTATAAGCTAGATATGTAAATTTAAAAATTATATACTTTTTTGTTTTTGTAATAAAGCTTGCTATGGATTAGGACAAAAACATAAAAAAAATGTTCATGTCAAATTACGTTAAATACGTGCAATTTTATGATTCGTACAATAACAAATATATTTTTATTGTGAAATTAGTCATATTCATTGTTGTAATCAAATATTTCTTTGTTGTAATCAAAACTCTCTTTAAAAAGAACCGGGTTAGATTATGGTCGCTATATATCTGTTTTGAATTTAAAATTAATATTTTGTAATTTATTTATTAAAAAAATATGTATAGTTTAATAATCGTACAAGGAAGTCGTGTGGTGTCCACAGCAGATTTTTTCAAGAAAAACTGTTGGTACTTTCGGTTAACCAATCATAACCAAAATCTAATTAAATGGACGTATGAAGGAATTATAATTTTTGGAATTGTAGTATTAAAGTTATCATAAAAACTGTAGAATTTGAGAAATCGTGCCTCCAACAACCTAACACACACACACACACACAGACATCATTGTAAAAATGTTAAAATCGGATTATATGGACCTTAAATCGTGCTTATTCATTAAAATCTGGATATGTGATTTTTAGCATGAATCCAATACATCTCTTAGCGAGAGGTAAAAATAAATCGATTTTGGTTTCCAGGTTTTTTTTGCCAGGAGTGTATTAATAGTGAAAAATATCAAGTTCCAAAAAAATACAAAATATTGTCATTGGTTGTCATTGCATTAAGCCACAGATATATAGTAGAGAAAGTATAAAATAATTGTAATCACTATCAATAATTGTTTAATAACTTTAAAATTCTAAGTACAGAGAGTTATATTCGGTTATTTTTAATAACTAAATTACATAGGAAATTTGATGTAGGTATGAAATAATTGAAATATTTATATAAATATGGATCATATTAGTGTACTTTCTCCTCATAATAATATAGAAAGTAAAAACTATAAAAAAGTAACGAAATTAAATATGAATTATTCAAAAAATATTCATTAATACAATTCTGACATAAAATTACAGTATAAAAACAAATACAATGCAGTTATTGTTGATGTTTTTTTTGTTTTTCACATGGCTAACTAGAATTTCTATTGTGAAAAATGTGAAACATAAAATTGACTTGTCAGAAAAATGAGTAATAAATTACATTTCTTTTGAATGAAAACTGTTTGACGTGTACTTTCAAAATGTGTGTTTATTTTGCAATTTAAATAATCCAAGTGCAAAAAGTGTGAAAATAACGTGAAATTTTTTTAATTGGCTCTGAATTTTTTGGTCACTGAATTTATTATTATTAAGTGTTAACAATTACTCGAAAATTAGATCAAACAGCATTTATTCTTACTAAACCAACGTTTCGGTGCACCCTTGCACCTTCTTCAGGGTGTACAACAATTATACAACAATAATGTAATACAGTAAAATTTTTGAAAGATGTCCGATCAAGGGCACCTGTATCACGAACGAATTAACAAATAGGCATATACATTTATCTCTTTCTTTTGCAAAGGCTGTAAGAGTGTGTGATAAGGATGGATATAACACGCTTGTCATATTGTTTCGACTAAGTTAGGACATTCCATTTATAAACGATGCTCGTTGTTGATAATACTTTCGCTGTAACGTAAGTTTATTTATTAATTCAGATACATTACCAGGATTCATAGCCGTACGTATAACGTTATATTCTGTCAGAGTCACTGACATTGTGTCAGTATCTTATTTTTAACATATTTGGTTTTACATTTGCTTATAAACTTACTAGTTGACTTATTTTTGAATTTTGAATGCTATTCCTGTAATATATATTTTTATAATAATAAAATAACAGTAGTATCTTACGTACCCTCATAAAAACTAAGCAAACGACACTACTGAATTTGTCATGATGGGCGGAGCAAAAATCTGAATTCATACAATTCGTAGACAACCTTGATCGGACATCTTTCAAAAATTTTACTGTATGAAATTGACCCGCTTTTGATCATGGAAATATACCATTATACTTTAGTAAGGTAAGTACGAAATAAATATAATAAAATTATAAGTTATACAAATCTTGCTATGTATTTAAAAACTAAGTATATGTTTACATTTCCCGTTACTCATTTGTTAATATTGCCCATTCTTTTGCATATAACCTAAAAATAAATACAGCGATTGACCTAAATTCTATATGACATAAGCAAGTTATGTTGCACAAATCTGTAAAACGTAATATGTGTAGTATTTCGTCGGAAGACGGTTGCAGATATACAGTTGGTTTAAATAAAAACCTGTTTTGAATTACCAATCTCAAAATTACGCATGATGCAAGATAAAAAATTATGAGTAAGATATTTATTAGCATAGTAAGTTTCATTATATAATATCTTTAGGTTAACATAAAAAAATAAAATTTATGGAGAAAAACAACATGAAAAATCTGCACAATACCTCTCGCCACTTACGTTTTTGGTTACATAAGTATAGGGCGCGAACAGTCATGTTATATTGTTGGCCTTGACAAGCAGATATGGGATTTTTTTTTTCAAGAATCTTCTACTTCCGGTTGTCCAATTGTTACCAAAACCTTTTCAGATCTTCCCATGAATGTCCGATTGGGAAATACGTAGTTAAGAAAATTTAAAGTCTTATAGTTTTTGAGTAATCGTCCTTCCAACATCCTACATACATACACACACACACACATACATCCTCACACACACACACAGACATCATCGTAAAAACGTTAAAATCGGATTTTAGAGACCTTAAAACGTGCTTATTCAATAAAATCTGGAGTCCAATACCTCTCTTAGCGAGAGGTAAAAATAAACAAAATCGCAATGAAAGTTGCTACTTATGTATTATATTAATAGTTGTTTATTGCATGGCCTACTTCAATATTGTAGAATTATTTCTGATTTTTAATATCATTTTTCTCGAAATAATTGTTATACAACCCCATATCATATTTATATCGTTGAAATCAGAAAAAAATTCTCTATCTAATGGACAAAAAATTTATATAGGTTGCCATTTAAAAAAATATAATTTTATTCTACCGTTTGAGAACCACTGGTTAAATTTTTTATTTATTATTCCTCATAAATTAAGCCCTTTTTCCTGGTAATTTTTTGTATATAACATTTTTCTCTAAAGTCATTAGTTCGCCCAAAAAAGCGCTGGTTGTTTTAAAGGAAACACCCTGTATAATGTGGTGTATTTTTTGGTAAGTGCTATATCTAATTTGTCAATTTATCTGATACTCCATATTTGCGAGCCATAATTTTATATTAATTAACAAAAATAGATTAGTTTTTGTCACGTTTTTACAAATTTGCAGTTTTGTACAGAATACGGCCATTATTATGAGTGATGATTATGACTAAAACTATCCAGATGGTAATAACTATAAACATGTAAAAATAATTTACTGTTTATTGTTTCTTCTTAAATATATCCATAAATAAACAAATAATATTTTCCATAACTCACCACCTCTGTTGTCCAATATGTCATGGTATTTATCGATCACGCTTGTTACTAAATGTGCCATTGTACTTTCTGAAACGAGAAAAAAAATATTAGGAAAATAACATACATCAAATGAATAGAAATAACATATCTAGTACATAACGAAGAATAAAGAGACGAAAATTATGTATAAAGTGACCTGATAATATCAGAAATAAACGAAATGAATAGGGGAGCGATCGTTCGTAAACAGAAGATAATAAAATATAAATCAATATACTGGGTCGTTTCGTTGGAAGTTTTACTATGGTATTGTAAAGCGAACAGAGGTTGTAAAATGGTAGGGGTGGTGTCTTTGGAGGCAGATGAATGAGAAATTTCTGATATAGGTAGTTTAGTTCAAGTTCATTTCTTTGACTTCTAAAGGGTGTTATACCGTGAGTATTTTTTAGCATGAAACATGGGATTTGTCATATCCATGGTTACGATTTAATTGACAGCAATGTATTTGCCTGTCTCATTTAAGGTAGTTCACCAGCTACCGTCCAGGCCAAAAAATTTGATCACGCTGAACGTATACTGCGCATTCTACGATAACCCCTCTCTAAAAAAAACTTTTGGTAGGTGACTGTACTTTCTTGTGCCGTATTTCATAAGTATGTACACCCACACAGCTACGAAACGTTGTTAAAGGAAAGCTGGCAACGTCGCGCTTTAATCAGAAGAGGGAAACAGTTCTAGCAGAGAGCCGCTGAATCCAGCCGTAGTTACAAATTCGCCGTTTTGATGTGACTTATTCCCGCTGTCAATTTTGACGTATTAAAAATAATATAACAAATTATATATAGATAAAACATAGTACTTACATTTGCGTTTTTTGTATTTTTTATTCATTTATATCTTTGAAAAACCATATAACAATGTTATAATAGCTAAATTGATTTTATGACATTCTAAAAATGACATTTAAATTTGATATCTGCTGGATCGTAGCCTACTTTATTAATACAAGACCGGGAAACAACTTAAATTTTGTTTCAAAATCTACCCAAAACTCTAGCTCTAAAACCGGTAATGAGGGCGTGATTTATGCCTGCTGTCATTTAAATGTCATTTTGAGACTGTCAAACAATCAATTTAGCAGTTCTAACGTTGTTATACAGTTTTTCACAAATATAAATGAATAAAACATACATTAAATGTAAATGTAAGTAATATTTTTATCTATATATTATATTAGTTTTACCCCCTTCCCGTGACGTAAACATACAGTGTTGCCGCTGCCTCTTTCCCTCGAGTTTTTCTGTCGTCGAGTACATTATTTTACATTACGATTACTCTGAAACTGTACGTCAGATCGCTTTCATCGTTTGGAATAACATTCGAAACATATTAAACTACTACATATTAGTTTTTTATTAAAATCTATAGAAGCAAAATGATGCTATTAATCAAAACGTTGGTTTTGGTAGCATTGGTCCTATGCTTCACGTGTTAAAATGTCTGACTTTCGAGGCGAATAGCTCATTTTCTGTACGTAAAAAATTAACTGTGCATGTATTACGTCATTCTTAACACATAGTTAAATTTTTATGAACATCTATAGAAACTCGATTTACTGGTGAACTACCTTAAAATGAAACATAGGGGACAATTTTGACATTTGTCTACTCTGTCAGTGTCAAAAAACCAATTTGAAATACAATGGTTTATACTGTGGAAGAGAAGGTGCAGATTATTAAGTGGTATTATTCGAATTTTAATCCAAGTTTAAGGCAAGTGTCGGACTTGTTCCGCGCTTCATTTCCTGACAGGCCTACACCAAGTGCAGCAAAATTTTTAAGAATAGTGAATACCTTTAGAGGAAATGGTTGCATCGAGCCTGCACATAACAGTAGGAATAGATTCTGTAATATATTAACTGCGCAGAAAAAAACATGAAATTCTGACTTTAATACAAAATAAGAACAGATTAACATTAAGAGAGATTGGGCAAGCTACTGCTGTAAACAAAGCTACTGTACACAGACTATTTAAAAAGAATCATTACAGATCATACCATTTCCAAAATCACCAGGAGTTTGTTATGGACGATACGAACGAAGAATAAATTTTTGTGAAAGAATGTTTGAAAACGTTAATAATCCAGATTTGCTGCAAAATATACTTTTTACGGACGAAGCAACTTTTTATTTTCATGGCGAGGTAAATTCACAAAATTGTCGGTATTGGTCCAGGGAAAATCTACATTTGTATCATAGTACGAGGACTCAACGACCCGAGAAAGTTAACGTTTGGGCTGACATAATAGGAACCCACATTATTGGGCCATTTTTTATTAACGGGAATATTACTGCTCAATATTTAAATATAATACTTCTGTCAAATTCATCCCCTATGTTTCATTTTAAATGAGACAGGCAAATACATTGCTGTCAATCAAATGTCAAGTCGTAACCATGGATATGACAAATCCCATGTTTCATGTTAAAAAATACTCACGGTATTTTAGTGGACCCAGCAAATATCTCGCTTATTTATTAAGTTAGTAATTTCTTTCATATAACATGACTCATACAGCAACTTGTAAACTACTTGATGCCGGATGTACATTTATGATACCACTTCCGGTTTATTAGTAATTAATATCAACTTTGAAATTTCAAATGGAACATACTATATTTTTTTACAAATTTGAAAAGTACATCAAATTTGCTTTAAAATCATGTAAAATAATCCGTATGTTACATTAATAAAAAGTAAAATGGCGAACACTTTTATATAAATCTAGTCGAAAAGAGAATAGTGAGCCATGACTATGGCTTGAAATAAAACAATTAACTAAAACAATTGTAACACAGTAAATGTCAACCTGTAAATACTCAGTAATAATTGTTCTAACCTTTATTATTAGCAAGTTTCATTGTAGTACCTTATTAATTTATTATATAATGAATTTATCTAACTCAGAAAAAGTTGATATGCTAGATATGTATTTTCAAAGTTTAAAAAATAAACGCATAGCTGCAGAACTTTATCGACAAAAATATCCAGATCGCCGTCATCGAAGTGAATCACTTTTTGTGAAACTAGTAAATAAACTACGAACCACAGGTTCATTTGAAAGAAGATTCTGTTTCAATGGAAAATGTATTGAAGAGGCTGGGAGTCATTTTGAATATTTGTTGTAAAATCATTTTGTTGTTATTAAGTGTTCCTTATTCTTATTTTCTGTATTATTATGACAAAATAAATATTATTTCCTTTAATAATAATAGTTACAATTGTTTTATTTCAAGCCACAGTCATGGCTCACTATTCTCTTTTCGACTAGGTGTATAAAAAAGTACCCGCCATTTTACTTTTTAATAATGTAACACATGGATTATTTTACATGATTGTAAAGCAAATTTGATGTACTTTTCAAATTTGTAAAAAAATAAAGTATGTTCCATTTGAAATTTCAAAGTTGATATTAATTACTAATAAACCGGAAGTGGTATCGTGAATGTACATCCGTCATCAAATAGCTTACATGTTGCTGTATAAATCATGTTATATGAAAGAAATTACTAACTTAATAAATAAGCGAGATATTTGCTGGGTCCACTAAAATATAACAGCCCGCATGTATACATGTTAGTACCAAATTTTAACGAAATAATCTTACAGGGTGGGGCAGAAAAACCTATCCGATTTCAAATCCCTTTTTCTCAAAAGAGGGAGCAGGTAGAGTAGTGGGGTAAAAACCGTTAGAAAGCCGGTTTTATGCCATTGGTCTGGTGAACATCGTACTTTTGTTATTGAGCGGTTTATCGAATGCGGCGGTTCGATAATTGCCACACAACGTGCTTTTCGAATTCATTTCGGACTCGGGCGTCATGATCCTGTTCCACATCCATCAGGAACCCCTCCATAGCCCAAAAGTGACTGTGTGGTGTGCTCTTTCCCGCCTAGGCGTCTGGGGGCCTTACTTTTTTGAAGAAAATGGGCAAACCGTAACGGTCAACAGCGAGCGCTATTGTTTCATGCTGGAAAATTTTCTTAGACCCAAAATGGAAGAAAATGGCGTGGAAAATGTGTGGTTTCAACAGGATGGGGCAACCGCCCACACATCGCGACGATCAATGGACATTCTCAGGGAACTGTTTCCCGGTCGCCTCATTTCCCTGAGAGGTGATCTTGGCTGGCCGCCGCACTCACCGGATCTCACTCCATGTGACTTCTTCCTTTGGGGTTACCTCAAATCGAAGGTTTACCAGCATCGACCAAGGACCCTTCTTGCTTTACGAAGGGAAATTGCTCGGGCAATTGAAGAAATTCCTGTGGAAATGACGGTGAAAGTCATGGAAAGCTACCGCGAGCGCCTAAATCAGTGTATCCGCTCCCAAGGACGACATTTGAGTGATGTGCTTTTCAAAACTTAAATTTAAAAATGGCATAAAATTTGCGATATGTTAATAAAAATTTTTTTTGACAAGTTGAGTGGTTTTAATTTTATAACGTTTTGAAATCGGATAGGTTTTTCTGCCCCAACCTGTAGTAAATGAAATATAAATTACATATTT